>CAAE01015002.1:1514012-1525775 GCA_000180735.1 Tetraodon nigroviridis
ATCCAGGACCCTCAAGGTGTACTGGAAAAAGATTTAACAGGCCTTCAGCACAAATTGTCTTTATGTATCAGGAGGGATTTGATGAAGTCATCTTTTAGGGCTCAGCAGATAGTTTACCAGCTGTTATAGGATTTCAGCTCACCTTAAGTCTTAATTAACCACTTTCAGAGATATTTAGAGGCTAAAACTGACCTTGTTTAGAGGACGTGTTTGGGAATCGTCTCCTCTTTAAATGTTTAGCTGGAGGACCTGCACTTTAAAGAATACTTTTTTTATTCTGCTCATCCCTTCACGGAAGCAGATCAAATACCTTATGGTAATTCTGTTGGAGCTGCAGCCTGTCGGCAGTTTTCAGCAGAGATCATGCTGACAGTCTAGGACAGCTTTCTGTCAGCTGAGCTCACTTTCAATACGATCTAAGGCCAGGCCTCCATCCATCATCCTGTTTACACGTGATGCCTGTTGCTGGGACATGTGTGGATGTATTTTAGCTTTACTATGTGTCTTAAAGCTTGCTGTTATTTTTATGTTGTAATCAGATCAGATCAAATCAGACGGATGTAAGTTTTAGAATATTTACATGACCCAATTTGAGCAATCTGTTATCCTACAAGTGAAGTCCAAGTATTAACCTTCTGTAATAACAGCAGAAATGGTAGCTGCTCCAGCATGTTTTGTTTAATTAAAAGCATGTTTTTTTTCAATTTAAAACTAAAAAAAAAATAGACTCTGTCGGCTCTAAAAACACACGCATCACACATGGACAAAGCCTTTTGGTCAGGCCTACTGGGACACACCTCTTCACTTTCTCTGCTAGCAAATGTAACCTCAGAATCGGCCCTAGAGGAGTTTCTCCTCAGGAGAGCTTTTCGAGCCAGATAGCTCCGATAACCCGATGTGAGAGCACCTTTGTGATGAATCCAGCGTGGAGTGGAAATCAAATACTGACTGGTTTCACTTTGTTTCAGCAACACCCCCTTCAACACTGACACCTGATGTTTCATCGGATAATTAGGTCATTGCGAGTTCTCCTCAAAGACGCACTCCCTGATTGATGGCACTAATGTGTTGTGATAGTCATATTCTGCCTCTCATTAGAGTTGATCTATTGTTGCCAAGCGGTGTGTTAATGACTGCAGCGGGTGGAGGAAGATCGGCCTTAATATCATTTGTCTCCCTAATCATGTGTTTATCACCGGAGAATTGCAGTGAATCTCTGCTGATCCAGGTTTGAACCCCCTGCAGTAGCCCAGAGCACCGAAGCAGAGACACCTCATAATTAACATTCAGAGAGGTTAGAAAGGGTATCAAAGTGCAGAGGCAGAGGAACCCTGCTCATTGTAAAGATGAGCCTGCAGGGTTCCTGCAGAGGTGGCTGAGCCCGATCGGACCGTCAACAGAGATAAACTATTTTCCAAATAACTTTAAGGTGCTTCACTTTTGTGATATTGAGCCAGTCCATTCCCTGTTAATTGCCTCAGTGTAAGGTTAATTGGCTTGTGTTGGATTCAGGAAATCCAATTAGCTTAGCCGCTGCTTCATCTCCATTCCCTCATTGATCTCCCTGTTTTCATCAGAAAATAATAGTTTTTACAAATAAGATAAAGGTGGCAGTGCAAGCCGTTACTTGGCAACATTTAGTCTTTTCACAGCACCTTGTTTGAAAATGAAATCATGCTGTTTGTTAAAAAGACATTTCTTAGCTCTCTAACATATGACTTCTATTTTACCCTTAATGCAAGAGAAATAACCCCAGACACTCGCAGACTCCTGAATGGGCCCTAAATTACTGTCCATCCATATCCTGATACAAAACATCTGTTTGAATTTTTTACATTATCTTCATTTCAGTTTCATATTCTTAGGACATTTGGTTTAAATTGACCACAAAGATCTGGACTCAGAATAATGGTTATGGTGCAGCCAGAAAGAAGAAAAAGTTTTATTTCTAAGTAAAATTGTTAACATAAGGGAAGTTTCTTTTAGGTTTTTATGTATGAGCACAAGGTCTGAAGAGGTCATGACAGATGGGTGCACACATGTGAGAAACCCTCTATGAGCTGATGGATGGACAGATGGGTAAAAAACTGCAGGCTGCACACAGGGTTGATAAATGGACAAAAGATGAATGCTGCCATCCGTCATGTGCAAAGAATATCTGACCATCAAACCCTGTGAGATGACAATCCAATCTTTTCAAAGATACAGGGTCAACACTTCACCTCAACGGAAGACTGCATCTGGTAGGATTGTGCTGCAGATTTTGGGATGGTGTTTTTTTTTTTTTTTTAAGAAAATGAGGTATTTTTCCATTTCTGAAACATCGTGTACACTCCGCTGTGCTTCTAATTAGTCTAGCATCTCACACAGTGTGCAACAGTCCACACATGGAGAAAGGTGAAACTATTTAAATCCAGATTTGCTTTTCTGTCCTCCCCCTCCTCCCATTTCATCCATCCCCCACTCCCTTTTCAACATCTCCTCCATCTCTCTCTGCAGCGTTGTCGCAGTAGGTCTGTGTGGAAGGGAGGCATGTATGCGCATACTAACACGAGGTGCTTTGTGATTCCCCCTGTGCCAACGCATAGCGCTGGCTGCTGTGAGCTGTGGGCTCTTATAAATAAGGGAATGAGCGCTGAGCCCTTATTAAAGGTGATGGAGACAGATGGCTGTTTGGTTGTTTAAAAGTTTAGCCGGTCAGCTAGGGCACATGTGAAAAGTTAGAGGATGGAAGAGGAGAGGATTTAGAGACATCAGGTTAAAATTAAACAAATGACACCAACAACAAAAAAAGCAACTTGTCCCGATGATTGCGGACATAATTCACAGCTGCATCAGGGATCTGTTTGATTGATGCAGCCTTCAGTTTTAAATTCCCCTCAACGATGATCCGGGCTGATGTAACATGAAGCGAGGTCAGTTACTGTCACTTTAAGTCCCACTAAAGGCAAAAACTCACACCTTCCCAGTTTGACACAGTAGTTCAATGCGTCCACTTTAAATGCTAATGCATATAACAGACAATGTGGTGATTTATTATTTGCCTCTAGTCCCCGGGCTAGCTTTTTCTTTAGCATGGTCATCTTTAAACGTCTGTGGTAGAACTGGATATAGATTACAGTACTTTGCAACCATGATTACATTGTCGCAGTGATGGGGAATGTGTAGATGACTGAAAACCAAACAAATATATTCAAAGTAAAATAGTTTGTCCCGACACAGAAGTGATAGTAAATTGATATTCCTCCGTCTTTCGCTCGGTTCTCTCAGAGGTGACATTGATATTCATATATCGCAGCGGGATCTGTCAATGTAAAAGTCTTATTTAAATCTCTTCTGAACGGCACACAAACCCCGTCAGCAACGCCGGCTGTGAGGATGATGGCCCGTTCTGTTTGAAGAGAAAATTACAAGAGCAAAGCACCCAGAATCTCTTCTCATTCTGCTTGTGTCAGTGCACCAGGGATCCCTGAGCAGCTCCATCTGAATAAAGGATGTCTGTATATTTCTTTGTTTTTGTAAATTTGTATGCCATGTATGAGCAGCCTTCTGTGGCTCCATGCATGTGCATGAATACCTGAATCCAAAGATCCACACTTACAGCATCCTTTTGGGTGGATCCCATTATCCCACCTGACCCTGCAACCCTGACCTTTACCCTGGGCATTGCACCTAAACTTAACCTCTACCCTCTGAGAACCCCTTTCTAATTCAAAGATGTTACGTGAAATCCTTACAGATTTAAAAAAAATCTGCTTTTGTTGTTCTCCTGATCTTTTCCCGTAACAATGATGTGCTTTTCTTTGGCCGTGGTTCAAAAACAGGTTTTGACCACACAGAAATGAAACCCTTTTTGAATAGCAGCTAAAAAAAAACCAAAAAAACATACGCTTGTTGAAAAATACAAGCAGTCTATGTCCGATCCATCAGCTCCTCTGACCCCGGTGACCCCCCCTTCCCTGACCTTTAGAAAGGCCAGCTGTTTCCTATTACAGGGTGTGACTGAGGAGGCGGGTCTCCCAGACAACAATTGATTAAAGAAGCATAAATCAAGCTAAGGGATTATCCCCAGCATGGAAAAGGCTCCCTTTTGTAGTAAACCAATTATACTTTTTATGCGATGAGAAGGTTAACTGGCTGTGTGAGCGATCCGTTTAAACTAGTGACACTGTGCGGCCGGAGAGGTGAAAAAGGAGAGTATAGAAGCTGAGGAGCTGGTTGTACCGGAGGCTAAGAGCACGGGGGAAAGCAAGCGGAGGAGTTTGAATCGTGAATAAAGTAAAAATGCATAAAATGATATTCCTAGCCATTAAAGTTAATTGGAAGTTGCTATTAAAGGACCCTGGAAGGCCAGATTGTGCGATGCCTCCCTTGCTGCTCACTTAAAGCAGTGTTTTTTATCTTCACGCTGCATTGAGCATGCAGCAGAAGAGAGGTAGAGGAAATTCCGATAAAGGTTCTTTCTACACTTTATGGCTCCCAAGACTTTAATGAAGGCTGCCCCCGATCTCAGACTTAACGACCCTTCTAGTTTTAAGAACGGTCATTATCGCTCCCCCGTAACTTTAAGTCACATCAGTAACCTGATAACAATTAAGACGGAGGCCTCCCCTGAAATGGCGCTTGAGTTTATAGGTCCTGATGTGGGAAAGGTGCATATCAAATTGCCCTTCAAAACTAATTAGTTTGAACCGTAATATATTACGCAGCAACCCTGCTAACCACCCATGGTAAAAATTGCTTTTATGGAATTTTTGTTCTTTCCTAATAAAATGTAAATTTACGATCTCTATCATTAGACCCTCTAATCTAATGTGTTTAGGTTAAAATAGGTCCGTCCCATTATTGACATGTGACATCAACTAGATCATTTCATCTCTGTAAAGATGACAAACATATGTACCTTTAGAAAAATAACCCGATCACCCTAAATGCCTTATACTTGTACTCTACTAAGTTAATACATATATGCTAAAATATGAACTATTACCAAAACCACACTGTTCCCTTTTAGATAACACCTCTCACACCGATTTTATTTGAACTCCTAATTAATATCTATTATACCTCCTAATCCATTTCTAATGATCAACACCACAAAAGTAAAACCCTCTCTGGCTGCGCAGCAGCAGCAACAGCGCTGCAATAAAAGCACCGCCTGAATATGCCTCAGCTGGAGGAAGCTCTAGCAGTAGGACATGCAGACAGCAGCCGCCCCCCTGCCTCGATTTAGCCCGGACGACTGATCATCTGCATGCATTACCCAGCAGACGGCCGACCTCCTACTGGCCTGCAGGACCTTTGTTTTGCATTTTTACAGCCTATTTTTAACCAAGAATTGAGCAAAAGTGTGTTTGCACCAAAAACATGATGTTGAGCTGTGCCGCCGCAGAAGCACTGGCAGCATGAGGAGTTCAATCCGTAAGCTGTCTCTACTTCCGTGGAGGATTGCGGGAGGATGTGGAAGATGGAGGGAGGATTGATGAAACAGATTGGTCTAACGCAGGAGCAATAATGAATGCTTAACAAACAGTGGGACTGGATTCAAAGCTACTTTTTCAGATTGAAACCTTTGCTAGGGATGATGCTTCTCTTCTTTTTTGTTGTCAAATATTGCTGCAGGTTGCTGTTGAAGTGCCCATTGTCCTCCAGGCTGCCTCCAGCTGTCATCGCACAGGCAGCAGGCAGATGGCTAAAGGCTAGCTGTCTGTATAGCTAAGCTTTTTGCCACCTGTCTAGACATCACAAAGATAAAATCCTTACTTCTAATCTATACCAAAGAGCCTGGAGGAATCAAATTGTAGCACCTGGGCCTGTTTATCTGCGCTCACAGCTGCCTTGTCTTACAATAAAACAAGCACTTTCAGTAAAAGGCAACATATTGAGATAAACATAAACTGCACAATGTGTCTTTTCTTCGAAAAGAAAACCCATCTGTTTTGATGCCTTTGCCACAATGTTTTTAATCACACAACTAATGCAAAATTACTACCAGAGGTGCAACAACAGCCAAGTACTGACTCACGTGAACTCTTTCAGTCACTTCAATCTTCGCAAGGATTCTGGAATTTTCAAACCTCACTCGCACTGTTGCAGCCAATTAAATGTGGCTGCTTCCGACTTCCATAGTCTCAGTCATACAAGAGCTATTTTTAATCGTTTCATTGCTTCTCAGCAATTATTCCTGGCAATTTATCTCACTACTGGATGTAGCAGGGACTAATGATTGGCATGAAAAATACTTTATTTCGAGTGTTTATTAATCACAGAGCATTGTTTGGGTTTGCAGAGGAAGACATGCGGAGATGTGTTTGTTGTGTATCCCTGCAGGAGATGGAGTAATGTGGTTAAGGTTGATTAGATCTTCATTACAGTCTGAGTTTGTTTTTCTGACGCTGTCTTAAATCAAATATGGAATTTGTGATGAGGTGTCGAAAATAGCTTCGTTATAATCATCATATCAGGTGCGCCCAGTTGGACCTATGAAATAAGGAAATGAGAAAATTAAATGGCCTGATATCTCAGTGATCTTCTTTTCAGGATGGCCGTAGACCGGTTTCTCATAAAACACTGATCCAGGCATCCAAATAATCGCCCCCTGCCAGCCCAGAGCCAATCCTGACACCTCTGTCAGCACTCACTCGCTACTCATCATGGCTGCTGCCGTTTGTTCTGCATTTAGATATTCTGTCCAAATATTTCTTGGAGTCTTTAAAGGAGATGTCCACTGTCCAAAGTGATAAATAATTCATCTCAGAAACGTCAATAATATTTATTCCAGCTCTCGTCTGCAGGACAGAACAAGTGGAACTAATCAGTGGGTACATGCTTGCCCACACAGTTTGAATAGACGGCGAGTCAAGATGTTCAGTCTGTGTGAATTCTCTGATAGAGAGTCCTGCCACCTGTTTGCCCCCCCAACACACACAGACACACACACACGCAGACACACCCACACATACCTTCCTCCATCTCTTCACTGCTCAGTGAGGCAAAAGATGAAGCCTTTTACATCTTAGTGATCCTCCTCCTCCCGCTCATCACTCTTCAAAATACCTTCCAGTGCCTGCCCCCCTCCACACCCACCCATCGCCTCCACCCCACGCCCCAGTAATCTGCTAAGCAAAATGAGCAATGCCCTGCTCTTTCTGCCAACACCCCCCCGACAGCAGAAACACTTCATTTTAATTCTGCGCTGACAGTGATGAGATGTGGAGACGGCCCTCCCCCGTACCGCCCCGAGAAGCCAGATTTGCCGCAGACCAGCTTTCAGCACAGTGAAGCGGCTTGACGGGTCCACTGCTGGTTTAACTTACTAGAATGAAGGTAATTCAGTTTGAGAGTGTTAGATTTGCCTTGCAGACGACTCGTAGGTGGAACAAAATGGGTAGAGATGATAAAGACGGTCACAACTGCGTGGACTCCTCAGGCTCCGGTCCAGCTACTTCTACCTTCTCTTTGCACGCATCTCAAATTTATTTCAGTTCCATTATTTGAGGCTGCCAACACTTTTACGAGCTATCATTGATGCTTTTTGTAGGTAAATGATGATGTCACACATTAACATGATGGAAAATCTCAATGATATCTTCTGAATATATCAGAGGACCATAGCAGACCACATCTGGAACTGAGCTGCTGAAGCAACACTGTTGTTCTGCTGGAAGTGGAGAGGCTGAGGAAGGTAGTTGGGGAGAGTAGAAAGAGACGGAGGAGGGTAGGAAGAACATTGAGTTCAGACTTTTAACTTTCTCGTAGAACTTATCACCAGTTCCAATATTAATGCAATAACTTTATGACAGGTAATTCATCATCCGTTTAGAGTTGCAGAGAGCCCAGAGGATTTGCATTTTAATTATACGTTTAGTTTCACTGGGGATGATTACTTTCCTACGTTGGCAGCAGGTTAATTGTGCCAGCTCGGTTCTGCAACACTGTGGACTTGTCTGAGTAGCATAATGAGCTCCTTTATTTTCTCAAGTGGCCTATTTTTGGCTGCACTGATGCTTCTGCTGCAGTGCACACTCGACACGTTGCTCGATACTTCAAGGGATCTTGCCATGTGGTTGCGAGGGTCCTCAAGCATAGCCAAAAGTTTCGCATGCACTTCCTCTATTGTTCTCTGTGGTTTCCCAGTGATTTGCATCGATTGACTCCCGCGCTCGGCTCTAACTGCGGTCCGCATGAACCAAGACCATTGGGAACCCTGCTTAGCTCTGCGCGTGCACAAGGAAGGGGAATTAGTGAAGGCTTTGAAAGGGAGAAAGGTGGAGGGATCTGCTGTGCATCGGAAATCATTGCCGGCTGCGCTTCCCAGTGGACACGGGCAGCGCTGATTTGTCAACACGTGGGGAGGGGAAGGCTCAGATGGATTCTGTCTGGAGTTTTGTTTTGCCCCCACAAAAAAAGGTCCATTTGCATTCATCCCCAAACCATTTGTGTGCATTATTTGAGACCTTATTCATTTTTTTCACATGCATAAAGCAAAAAAAAATCCAATATTTATATGGTGTTGCTGAACTCTGAGCTGAAAACTGCTTCTGCTTGCAGCCAGGCTGCAGAAGAGAAACCACAAGCTTGATAACAAGCTATAGATCCACTGAGGAAGTTTTCTCAAAACCAAAATTTTCTCTCCTGACTTGTATGATGCAAAACAGACTATACCGCTGGTGCAAAAGATAGTTTACTCTACTGTGAGAATAAAACGCATGCAAGTGAAGCTCAAGGTCAAGGGGACTGTAAGGTGTCATGGGGCAGTTTGCTTTGCACCCAGCATTGAATGAGAAATCAATACCTTCCATAGATAAAGCAAGTAGCACACACCTCGGTAGGTTAAACAGCAAAACAGGAAGCTGTTACCCTTTTGACATTTTTGGCAGTTTCATTTTCTCTCCCTTATCATTATCTTTTCCCAACTCTTCCTTTTGCTTGTTTACTTGCTAAAATTTTGTTTATTTTATTTGGTACCCTCATTTTTGGTCTTAGAAGTATCAATAAACTAATAGATTAAATAGACACAGAAGAGATAGAAATTTCTTTACCTGTCATGTGTTTATATAAATATGCTTGCATTTGAATTGTTTTTCCAGTTTGTCTTGCCCGATTTCTTAGCCGTTTGTGTTACCTCTCCTCTCCTGTGCCTACTGCATTCCCGCTGTGTAGTTCAACTCCAGATATCTGAAATCTAACCTTTCCATCTCTGGCCATCAGACAAACCCGAAATGTCAGTGACGGATCTCTCCTGAGTTGCCGCCAATCAGGGAACACTTTTGATGTCGCAGACGCCTCTCATCTTTATTTGATGCGGTGGGAGATGAAGGCCGTGCTTCTCCGCTATCCCTATTGTGCACATTGAAGCCACAAGTGGGGAATTGGGAGGTTTGGGGATGGAGGGCAGATAATGCCTCATCTGGACAAACCTGGTGTCCTGCCAGCTCTCGCCCTGGTGTCTTGAGATTATTGGCTGCCATTAAAAGATTCCTGCCCACAGGGGGGACTGCTGCAGTCCGATGAGCCCCCTCACCTCATTACTGCCACTAAGAAACAAAATCACTTCAATTCAGTTTTAATCAAATAGAATTCTTTATAATAAAAGAATGTCTCTAGGTCCTTTACAGGGGCAAAATCCTAGAGCCTGAACCTGAAGGTAAGAACAGTGGCAGGCCAAACTCCTTTTTAACAGGAGGAAACCCTGAGCAGGACCAGGCTTGGGTGTCATTTTCCCTTTCATCGTAATCACGCTGTCATGAATTTGCTGCCATTACTGGGCTTCGTCCCCTTCTCTCAAAGTGGTTACTAACCCAGTTTGTGCTTTATTCACTCAGCAATGCAAAATGAAGTGTCTAAATGGAGTCATTACAGTCCATTAAATCTGAAGTATAAAGTGTCGCCTTTCAGCCTTTAGCTGCACATTCACCTGTTCTTCTGTCCTCATTTCCAGTTTTTTATCATCTTTTGTAGTACAAAAGCACATTTCAGCTTTATCTTACAAGCCATTCCATAGTATCCATGCTTGTTGACAAAGACTATCCTCTAAAAATGTACTAACAAAATATTATGGAGTGAAAACCAGGTGAAAATATGTTTATCAGATGTCAACAGCTGAGGAAAAGTTGTTACAGACAAACAAAAGACTCGTGTACACACTAAACAAGTGTTTCCAGACTGTTTTATAATGATGGGACACTCACTCACTCACTGCCGGAGAAGGAGAGGGGGAGAGAGAGGGAGAGAAATGGAGAAAGATAGAGAGAGAGAGATAAAGAGAGAAAGAGGGAGATACAGAGAGCAACAGAAAAAGAGAAAATTACAAAATGTGTCCCTGATGTAACCAAAGGGATGGATGAGAGCCTAGCATTTTTCAATACGTTAACACTAATCCTCTTTATTCTGTGATGCCTGTTCCTGTTGTCACTTTTAAACCAAAAACATGATGAAAGATGATGGCAAGAATCTCTTCATCAAGACTCAGCCAATTCTACAGAGGAATTAGTTTTAGAAAACATAATCGCAAACAACCAACTAGCTTAGGCCTACTGCCAATTCATATTCAGGTGTATTGAACCCCCTTAATCCCTGGTTAATATATTCTGTACAAATGGAGGATGACATTTAGAATTTTGATTTGCAATAATGGACTTCAGAAAATTCTCAGGGTATGCTGTGTTGAATCTTGGTTAAAACACAGAGCTATCCTAGGTAGCCTGGCGGGGGGAGGCTCGGAAATGAAGAATTAGGGCTTTGTCAATCTTCTAAAAACGTAAGAAAACTGGGATGCGATGGTTTAGCATTGAATAATAATATTAATAATAATAATAATAATAATAAAAGATCAGCCGTCAATTCCCAGAGCTTTACTGTCAGCAGTCAGCATCAGTTCTTTCATTCACTGTGAGACATGTTGACGGGTGACCGAGTTGACTCTTCTTTCAAGCGTTATCAATCACCTTCATCTAAAGTGAATTAATTCGAGATTAGCGAGCGGGGCTGTAATTAGGTTTCACAGGCAGAAAGTGACGAGGCTAGCACGGCGCTGCGGCAAAATGTAACGAAGGCCTTGTCAGGAGGGGAGAGGTGAGAAGATGTGAGGACTGGTGACAAAGGTTCCTGGTGAAAATTCTGATTGATTCTTCAAGGTAGAGCAAGAGGGTTCAGGTGATAAAGTCGGCTGGCGATCAATACAGATTTCAACCCTTCCTAAAGAAATAATTATCAGTTACCTGTAACATGCCACAATCGCGTTGGGTAATTGCATTTTGTGCAACAGGTCAGTGGGTAGACTTACTGCGCCTCTGGACTAACGAGGTGGCTAATGCAATTCAGCGCCCTAGGAAGGTAGCCAAAAATGCTCATTAGTGCCACCACTTCACAGTGACCCTGGTTGTTTCCCCTTTAATCAGCCTGACCTTTTTGTCCATAACGTTAAGTGGCTGGGAAAAACAGATCCAGTATACTTTTTAATTTTTTTTGTGCAACCTTTACGCCGAGTTGATTAGCGTTGAAGTTGTCTGAGCTTTGTTCACAGTAGTCTAAAGCTGCCCAAAATCAAATTAATGGAAAACTACAAAAGTCTGTTCCTTGCTCTGATGGATGTCACTGTTAGTGCACGAAGAAACAATTTTTCCACAGGCATGCACCTTGACTCAAAGATAAAGATGCCAGTGAGATTATTTTAAAATGAGCAATTTTACTGTACTCAAATTACTTATTTTATAGTATATTAACTTGTTTTTGCACTTGTCATCACAGCAGGTTTTTTTTTTT
>CAAE01015002.1:1529134-1547509 GCA_000180735.1 Tetraodon nigroviridis
CGAAGGGTCAGATTGCTGTGATAATGTGATTAAGGTTTTGCTGCTTGTCAGTAATAGAAAATAGGATGTGAAAGATTGATAATACATGTGAATATACATAACAAATTAATATGCACTGGATGCCTGTTTAATCAAATGAGAGACCCTGTGTGTTTGGGCTGAGGTGAAGGGTCGAGTGTGTGAAATGGGGCCAGCCGGCTGTGAATCAGGGTGGAAATTAATTCGCTTAGCGACTGTAAATGAGATGTGCTCCAGCACGGCCATGACAGAGGCAGCATGATCATGAGGATGACATGGAATATATTCCATGTCATCCTCATGATTCTGCTTTCATACAGTGGAATGTGATCCAGGATGGAGAAGCACCTGTGCAAGCGCCAGCAGAGTGCAGACATGACTTTTACACCCCTTAGGTGCTCAATAGCAAGACTGTAATGACACATCATCAAAGAAGATTTTTTAAAAAGGTGTGTCCAAAATGTTTTAAATTTTACATTTTATGATGATGGTTTGGTATGCCCTCTATACTCATACAACTGATGAGTATGTTATTGATGGCACAAACCCCAAGATTACCGTAGAAAAGCAGGCAGAGAAACCACAGAGCTTACTCTTTCTGTATAACAGTGAGCTTCCCCACTGGAAGTTATGGAACTAATAATGGTGAACATGCACCACAACTACTATTTGGGTGTAGAGGAGGACTTTGCTGATGGTCACACAAAAGTAGCTGGCAGGTGTAGGTAGCAGCATCGAGTCTATATTAGGATGCTCTGCAGTCATTAAGCAGCTCTGTGTCTTGCTGAGTTTAGATAATTTGACTGCGGGCCACAGGATGTAATTAGCCACGTTTGCAGCCACACGCTGGACCTGAAGCGAGGAGAAGACTAACTTTGCACCCACTCAGTAATTAGATCTGCTGCCTCATTATGTTCTTATGACCACCTGTGAGGATCTGACACAAGAAACAGAGACATAGGCAGAGGAACATTGTGCATCGCTAACTGGAGTCTTCAGGCACTGTTTTAAAGAAATTGTTCCTGAAACTTTGTAATTGCCTGTGAATACATTTAGATCATGCGTGAACATAGTAAATTAGTAAGAATTTATTCAGGACTATACAAAATGGAATAGAATAGAATAGAAATTTCAGTCAAATCAGTATTTGCCATGACAGCCCTTTGCCTTTGGTAGAATGTTGCTTTTGTAATTATTAGCTTTAACCTCAGTCGGCAGTTGAAAAAAAATTAGTCAGAACTGTGCTTGGCTTCAAGAGTTTGGCAAGTCATGGTAGAGTGGAACATACTGACTCCACAGATGGGCCCAGAAGAAGTGGATTTATTGTAGGAGTAGTTTGGGCAATTTCTGTGGCAAACAGATTTCTGACTACTTATTTATTTATTAGATTTAGCGTGGATTTGACTTTCCATCCCCTCTCGCAGCATTTGGAGTCTTCACTCAAACTTTCTCCAGTTTGTAATGACTGTCTAATTTGTTTACTTTCATATCACGACAGATACTCAGCATTCTGATCCATCCTCATGTACACTCATGTCCCTCTATATCATGACAGTACTCAGCATCCGATCATCCTCATGCCACTCGTGTCCTCTCGCCTTACCATATCCCATCATAATAAGCGATGTTTTATCAGATGAGGGGTAGGAGGACTAATCCTTATGATCAGAAATGGATCTTGAGGTCTTAACGATGCTCCAGATCCAGGTTGAGATAATTCTTTATTCGCCAGAAAATCTATCATTTTTTTCTCTCTTTTCTGCTGTAGAATGCTAACTGTTTCCCAGTTGATGGCTGCTCGCTTCAGTGTGCGAATATGCTCACTTTCTGAAGTTGTTATGACCATTACTTTGAAAAAATGTCTTTAACAAGTGACTGCTTTAGTGAACAGCTTTGTTTTGCAGCCCTTTGGCCTTTTGAGGGCTTAAAAAAAGCTTGGTTGTTTTTACTTCCCCTCTATTAGAGGAGAGATCATCTCATAACCAGGCTATGGATATGAGGAGCATAAAGTTCAACTCCACTGATGATGAATCGTGTGATAATAAGCTGCCTCTCAGTGCCCTCACCTCACTCCAGACTGAGCGTTGCTGTTTTCCACAGATCATATTTCATCTTCCACGCCTCCTCCCTCGATTCAGAGAAGCACACTCCGATTTAAATGACACTTAAATGACTTTCCAACTGCCAAAACATTGAGCTCATTGCTTCCACTTCTATTTTAAACATTCTTTCTTTTAACAAGCAATTATCTGTACTGCTGCACTACAGAAGATTTAATTGCCTATAGGCATTAAAATTGTATAGACTTTAAAAAAGTACCCATTTTATTTTTAACTGCTCAAAATATGTCTTTATTTAGCACATGTGGTTGATAAGCTTTTTAAAGGACCCTGGGGTGGGAGCAATAATGGACTTTGGTTGTTAATGATGACATAATTCCTCAGTTTGTGCAAACTTACCTGCAGCCAGATTGTCTTAAAATCCAATAATGTGCTTTTGTGTGTCTGCAGTTCACCTTTTTTCCCTGTGATTTAGCTGTTCTAACACTCACTGGAGCTTTTACCATTCCATCTGTGGTTGTTGCCAAGAGGAATGAAACTTAGTTTTGCTAGTCTGCTTATGTACTCTCCCCCCTCCAAAAGCCCCAAAATAGATGTCCTCGCCTTTACAGCCCCGCTGGCAAGACACCAGTTATCGATCACCTGAAAAATCAATGCTACCTTCTTCTCTTGTTTACTGGTTAAAAATGTCCTTTGTTTTATCAGAGTCAGGATGATCCGGTTCCTGATTATAGGCCCATTTATCTGATGCACTTTTCAAATCCTCAGCTCAAAGTTTTAATATTTTCTAAATTACCTATGTTCTGTGCAACAGCAGGTGGTGGTATGGTGCATCTGTTGTAATTTTGGGATAAATGGCATCAGGAAAGCAAATATTCTTTCAACTTTTCTTCATGCTCATCCTTTTATGGGCTAATTTGTCCTTGAGGCAGACAAAAACCGTGCCTGATGCTGTAACTTTCATTTGAATCGATGAACATCTCATCTGGTGCAGCTGACCTGTGAGACAGGCTGTGCCATCGGGTGAACGCGAGTGGCAAAAGATCACCATGAAAGTTCTACATACATAATAAAACCTGTATGTATTTATGGTTTCACTGCGTTATTTCATTTCTGCAGCACTGAAACACTGGTGATTGATCCTTATTGCCATCATGGATGTGCACAGTGAGCATGTCTGGGGTTTGGTACTGAAATTATTTACACAACTTGAGAGATTTGTAATGCACTGATTGTGAAGCCTCACATGACACCTGACCAGGCTTTGGTATATAGTTAGCGATAAAAGTTTGTGGACAAATTACCCCTTTTTTTTCTGCATCAAAATGTTAGAGCAAAGCTATGCTAATTATGTAGCTGAGACAACGGAATACGGAGGCACATTGATGAATGGCTCTGTTGGAGCAGGTGGGCTTGTTTCTTTTAAGATAACCCTTGGATGTCGAGTAGATTGCCTTATCCATTCAAATTGCCTTATCTTGATACACAGGAGGTGTTCTTGGTTTCACACTCTTGTAATAAGGAGACAGTGAAAGATGGGGGGAAAAAATGAGACATGCAGCCCTGAATTACCATATAAATAACCAGTACTGTAAAAGTGAGTTTGTGATCAATATGTAAGTGTGTTTATCCTCCTTTGTGAAGGGAAGGTGCAGATATACATTTCTAGTCATTCTCACTTGTTTAGGTTTGAGGTGAAAAGAAATAAAAGAAAATCACCAGAAAGTTTCCATGGAAGCTGCATCGAGCACAGCATCGCTCATTTTGTGCAGTGCACTCTGAAAGGTTATTGGATTACCTTTCCAGATCACACCTTGGGCTAAATTGTAGTGCATGTTTATAGGAGCAGATCAGCCGCTAGGACCAGCAACTGTAAAACAAACCATCCTTTATACCGGCACATCTGCTTGTCAAATGTTTCGTCGATCCATAAAATGTGCTCGGAGGGGATTTCACACCGGAGTCGGTGTGGATGTATGACTCCAGGATTCTGACCTCCCGCAGAAATAGTCATAGCCTAGCTTCAAACGAGCATCTTTTTGTGTTATCCACCAACCTGCGATATGAGAGGTGCAGTCAGCCAGCGCGTAAGAAACTGTCAAGTTTCCACATAAATTCTCCACTTCTGCCCTTCTTCAATCTAATAATTCCTTGGAAAGGTCAGGTGGTCATTTTCACATTACATCCCCTTCATACATATTCCAATTATCTATGGCGGAAGTCACCTCCTGCCAAATGAAAAAAAAAAAAACCACATTCGGTTGCTTTTTTGGGAAGGTTGCTGCAGCTGAAATGGCACAAGGTCTCATTTAAAACTTGTTATCTTTGATAATTGATGGTATATCTTAGAAATTCTAAATAAACTGTAGAACGGTGGCTTTAGACATAAACAGTGTTATTAACTGACAAACACGTCCTGTTCATCCCCGGGGTTCCATAAAGCACAGGTACACACGCACACACACACAAAGGGGCAGGAGGTGGGTTTCTACTGTATATCCACAAATCCACAATGTTGATTTGCAAACAGCAGGATGCAGCTCAATTTACCTCTAATTAGAGGTCTAATGAGCATTATCAAATACATCACCATGTCCCAATTAGAGAATGCTGGGCCATACATCATCTTAATTGATATCCACCTCAAACCACATGGGCTCTCCATATTCCATATACCATACCGCGAAGGTTTGCGTACTTGAGTGTAGTCCAGTTTGTGTATTTTGTAGTGTCATCACATTTTTTGCCACACATATCCCAGGATACCTGGTTATTGAATGGTGATGCAAATTCAATCCACTCTGTGCATTCTGCTCAGACAATTGCGCGTAATAAGCTGTGGCTGCGAGAGGCCAGGCAATATGTTTTTTTGGAAGGCACAATCAGAAAGGCAGGATTAAAGTAAATTCCTGGGAGTGAGAGCGCACTGGGCATCGGCGACAGCGAAATGTTGCAGAGTACGTGATTCATACCAGCAGATATTTAGCAGGAGTTAGTTTATGGGAGGAATTTGATGATGACGCGTAGACCCACAGGGATTGATGAGCATTTCTTGACTGCAAATGTTTGCGTGTGTGTGTTTTCCTGCTCATAGTTTTAGTTTAACAGCTGGATAAACCCTGTACATCAACTGGGAAAAAACGTAAGTTATCCCAATGCTTTGTGCATTTTCTGCATACATGTTGCTATGCTACAGTGGTACACATCATCAGGTGCCAAACTTTACAAAAATGGACTTATCAGCCAGCACCTTTTCCACCCCAACAGAGATGAGATAAACATCTCCAAATACAAGACTTAGCACAACATAAAAAGACAAATAAAAAACATTAGCCCCTTTGCCCCTCTCTGGACCCCATTAGATTGCATCGTGTGATCGGGGTTGGGCCAGATAAGGAGACCATCGATCAATAACCATTTCTCATCTTCACCCTTCATCTTCGCTTTATCAAAGGGCAAAAGCTCCGCTTTCAAACAATTCTGCCACTGATAACGTTCCACGGCCAACTGGTTGAGGAGCCTCCTCCCGTTAACACGCTCGCGCATTATGTCTGCTGGCTAGCACGCTAATAGAGCCGACGGGCCGGGTCTTCTGGCGCAGCATCTGCAGCATCTGCCTGAATTTCAAAGACTCTGCAGGGGTCTTGTACATGTGGCGAGTCACATATATGAGGGATGTGGGGATGCATTTGTTCTTGGAGTTTAGTCGACACTTTCAACAGTGAGATCAAAGCCAGGCTGAGAAAACATGTTGCTTTTGATTAAACAGGAAGATCATTGCAGTAAGAAATAAATAGGGGATATTATCTGTCCCTGAAGCTGTTGAAGGTACATAATTCTATGAACTAGTTTGTGAGTTGTATTTTAAGGAACAATAAACCTAGGTGGAAGATAAACAGGAGTAAAACATCAGACTGGACTCCAGTGTTTGCTGGGATCTCTCCATTCCTTTGAGTCTCATCTTCTCCCAGGTCTATCCGTGCTGGATCAGTAGTTGATGCGTGGTAAACAGGTCTGGTCCCAGTGTAGCAGACGCAGGCACTGGCGGCGCCCGTCTCTCTTGCAGAACCAAGCCATCAATCTACATTTACGCTGCAGCCCCATGCGTCTGGCTTTAAAGCAACACTTGAAAACAATTTACGTGCTATTAGCCTTATATGCTAATGATTTTGTCAGCAGCTGTTATTGGGAATGCACTCGTCTGTGCGTTGTCTTTTCCGGCACCCTACACCTCGGTGGCAGCTCCACCGGCGTCACACCTCCCACTGCACACCCGTGTTTGCTGGGCTCACACCCTACCTTTGCGTCACCACTTCACCCCGGACTCACCGTACTGGCACCGTCGTTGATACGTGGTCCACCGGACTGGAACCAGTGTCGCCGATGCAGGCACTGACGACAAACGTCTCACTTAAAGAAACACACCATCAATCTACATTTACGCTGCAGCAACATGCGTCTGGCTTTAAAGCAACACTTGAAAACAATTTACGTGCTATTAGCCTTATATGCTAATGATTTTGTCAGCAGCTGTTATTGGGTTTAAAAAGCCTCAGCATATTTGGTAAAACTGCTCTCTCTGGGTTGATGAGAAATAGTAATTGGAAGTGAGAACTAATGTTTGAACAGGTAAATTCCCCAGACAGATATGCTGCATCATATTTTCTACTTTGACTTGTTAATGAGCAATGAGTCTTGCTCACTGTAGACCTGAACTCGTGTGACATTAATCCAGCCCCACACCACTCGCGACCTCTTTCCGCCCTTCTGCCTGCGCCCAGGCTGCGAGGCTGCCTCCTAAATTGGAATTTGCCCTTGCAGGAGCAGAGGGTGTATTTCTTAGAAAGCTGGGGAATTGAGTTAAAAGCCAGAGAGGCTCATGCATTTAACAGTACCCTCAACCTGTCAACACAAAAGCACCTGTTTGGGGCCTGATGTCGATCCGTTCGGACATGGTTTGTAATTTAATCCCACGCCATCATTAACTTCCATTACAAGAAGCTATTTGCTGCTGGAGATGGCGATTGGCCTCATATTGCCTCCATACTGCCTCAGCCATCCCAGGTGAGCGCTAAAACTTTGATGCTCGCCCATAAAACACTCAATACTCATAAATTCTTGCATTGTTGAAACCACAATAAAAATCCGATCTAGATCCAGAAATACACACATTTCTGCACAGCTGTGAATGCATGTGGAATGCATGTGCACTGGAAGTACCAATAGTGGTAGCTGTCTTACGGTTCTGGTCATGTGAGCGACGCCACTCAACCTGCACGGCTGGACAGAATACAAGTGTTATTGCTGTTTGTACATCTGTGTTTGCCAGAGTATCTGTCCACAGACCTGAGATGGCACTTTACTTTCTTTGTGGCTATTGTATTTCATTAAATAGGTTGAAAAAATACTTTAAAATTTATTGTGGGGCAAAAATATTAAAACAATACTTAATAGTAGTAATAGTTATATTACATTACTGAGGCTCCAGCTGTCAGTCATTCCCATCATTTGACCTGCAGCTGCTCTGCAACCTTCACACACTTAGTAAAAGCTGTTGAGCAAACAAGGCGATTTTCACTGAAAAGCTCCACACAGAAGGCTGGAAGCGGAGAAAGTGGGAGATTGCTGGTTTATTAATTAGGCAGGATTTTGAGGGGGGGGGGGGGGATTTGAAGCGAGATGCCGATTCACCGGAGACCGGATCCACAGCGTCTAAGTGGGACAAACAGTGGGTGGAAAAAAAAGTGGGTAATAAAGAATAGCAGTAACTTCCATCGTCTGAAGAGTTTGTGCCCTTTATCCACTCCAGACAGACCACCCCAGGACAGGATCCGCAGCACAGCCGCGTACAAAGACGGGATGGAAGATGAGACCTACTGACACACTCTGCAGTTGGTGTTTTTATCCCACTGAGCTCCGAGCCAACAGCCTTTCAAAGAGCTCTGCTGAGTTCTGTCCTTTTTATAGCTATACATTGACAGCCAGGAAAGATCTGTGGCGGCTGCTCTTCCCACTTTGGATGCAGAAAAGATGAGTTGATTAGAAGTCTGTCAAAAGATGGCATTCATTTGTGACATTGCAACATTTTAAAAGTTGGTTCTCTGAGGTCAGGAAGTCCAAAAATACATTAGAATTTAATCTGAAAGGGAAAGAAACATTTCCACAAAATAAAACGATTCCCTATCATTAATGTGATGGATTAATAGTTAATTTGCTCAAGCTGCCACTTTAAAGCAGACTTTAGCAATGCAGAAGATGCATTTTTCTTTTTAGCCAAAATATTTTAAATCTTTAATATCCAATTTCCTCTATGCCAGCTTTGATGCCGTTTGACTTTTTAATAACTCCCTACACTATGAGTTCCACACTCCCCTTGCAATTTTTTTCTAAACCATCTAAAACATGTTACTTTTTTCTGTTTTCCACTTTGAAAGTCTCTTGACAGAATGTTTGATAGATTAAGTGATTTTTTTGGTACTAAAATACATATGTTTAAAAAAAAAAAAAAAGCTTTTTACCAGACTTAAGTATGACATCTTTTTTTAATTGGAACTTTTCATGTGTGCACAGCTTTAGCTCCGCAGTCCTTAGAGTTCACGTTCCACATGGACTCTGTTTCCATCTATGATATTTTGAGTCTTTTCCAACATTTAGCAGCTCATTCAGCTTACCTGGAATCGCACTAATGCCACGCGTCGTTCTGCCCATGCACGTCTGTGTGAGCGCACACGTAGGCAGAAATGATGGGAAAAAGCAGCGTGACATTTCTGGCTGGTTAAACTGAACATGTGGCAGCCTTCCTTGAAAGATGACCTGCGTTCGTTCGTCGCCAAGTTAGCATTCAAGTCGACTGATGCCAATCTGCAGCTGCTTCTGCTTCAAGACCATCTGTTGTGAAACCGTGCACACACGAGCTGGCACATTCAAACAGTTACAGCAAGGTGGCTCAAATAAAAACATGCATTTTTTCATTGATCTTTTCATCAAGCATAACGTTGCTCTTAATATGCTTTTAGCGCTTATTTAATGGTGCAAGCTTTGCAAAACATAGAAGAACAAATACTGTATGCTGATCAAAGCTTGGCTACTATTCTAACAGAATGCCTTTATGTTATTATTGCAGAAATGACACTTGTTTAATAATCTTAAATAACAGTTACTATTTAAACCATCTTTATGCTGTAGGCGGTCAGCTCCCAGATGCTAATACTAAAAACATGTTTTCCAAGGGTAGACTTTGTGTTCATCTGGACTTGTCTGGATGAACACAAAGTTTACTTTTGGATAACTATGACCTGGCTGAATGAGAACCTACACAGACATCTTAAAGACATGTTTGCAACTTTATCCCCACATGGTAAAACTTGCACTTTATTTGTCTTCTATAACTGCAGCATCTCTTATTCAGACAATTTCTCATTTTCCTCAGACCTCTTCTGTTTCTTCTTTGTTTTCTGCTCTCCCCTTTAATCTGATTATTAACCCTGGCACTGGTAGCACCTGTACTACTCATTGGCTTCCTGTTATTGGCTTTACTTCAGCAGTTTTCAGTTGTCCGATTTAATATTGACAGTCATTTGTCATGTTAACCTCCATACAGGGACCTTGAAACCAATTACCCTGAAATATAATGGCGCATAATTGTTTTTTAAGCAAGTGAACACACAACACCTCGTGTAACTTTGAAGCATTCAGATCACTGCATGCATTTGCTGCACATGTGCAACTTGCAGATGATGGTCTGCATGTTAGATTATGAGTTTGTGTGTATACTAAGGACAGCCGGGAGTAGTCTGGTCCCCATGGACGCGACCTCTGCACAACTGCAGCAGACAGACAGGTTAAGATGCAGGGAAAAGGGAAAGCAGCAGTTTGAACGCCTGCTCAATTTGAAAGACTGGCTGCGATTGGCAGGAGAAAAGGTTTTAACAGTATTTGCCCTCATGGAAATACATGAGATCTGAAAGAAATTACATGTAGCCCAGGAGTTTAAAATTGCACTGAGGCAGGCAGGAAGGAAAATAAATGGGACGCATAATGCATGATTGGATGGACTGAATCTAAGAGGATGATGGAATACATCAATGCATCAATACAGAAAATCAATTTTCATTCCAAATAGATTTTTTTTTTTGTTCAGGGACTATTTTTCAGGTGGATACAGCACTGCAAAAAAGAGATTATCGTAATCCATCGCTTATGTTCTTTTGTGCTACAGATTTTTCCAAAAATCAGACTAATCGTTCTATAACCACCTCCAGACAACAATGGTGTGAGCTTTAGCCTTCCCTTCATGGGTGCTAAGTACCGTTTAAAATGCATGAGAAGCGTGACGGGGCTGAGATGACTATAATTATTCGCCACGCCCCTTTCATTCAATTTTGGTGATTTTTCAATTTTACTAGCTAAATTTACTAGCCACAATTATGCACCATTTTTTGCTTACCACTTTTCAATGAAAAAAGAGGAATCTTGTTTTATTACTGGCGGTTGTAAAAGGGTTGATTTTTTTTTTCTTCTTTTTGGTCCCTTAACTAATCAGCCTGCAGTACTTTTGCAGCAACATTTTTAACCTTCCAGTATCTTTATTACATAAATATATCATTTTAAAAGTTTCCTCAGACTGCTTCATAGTCATATGTGGTAGATGGGTTCTGGCGGGGGTGGAGGGATTGTTGGCTGCATGGAGCACATGCGGTGTTACAAATCAGTCGTTTGAAGAGCGCACTTGGTCACGGACAATGACGGCGGTGCCATTAGTTTAGCGCACTTTAGGACCCGGGGAGGCTGATGCGGCTTCTCCCTGCAGGAGAAAAAGCATGGACACATTTGTATGCGCCGGGTCCTCACAGCTGCACTAACTGCGCTGTGTTCAACGGCACCGGATACCCTCCTTTTCAGCCCACCTCGGAGGATAAGCTTCATCTGAGGACCCCGCTTTTGTTACGGTTGATAATGCCTTATCTCTAAAATACGTAGGAACTGACAGGTTTCAATCACTTGCAGGTCATACATTAGCACGGTGAATAAAAAGTTTGACAGACTCCCAGGGATGGATCACTTCTGCTTTTAAGGGACGAACACCTGCGGCGGACTTCGCATCCTTCTGCAGAGGTAAGTTGGGCACCAGAAAAGCCTCTGAAACGGTGTGCGCTATTGTCTGCGTGATCCACACCAGCTGCGCTGCAGTTTTCTGACCGCGCTCACGTCTGGAACACGACGCGTAACCGCGGCACCTTTACGCACATGCACGTCGGAAAAACGTGTCAGCGCAGTGCGCAAGACGCGGCTCCTCGAACCTTCAGCCGAATCCGACCTGTGAAAGTTAAATCCTCCATATGTCTGTGACCGTGACACAGGTGACAGGAGTGTCTGTCGGTCAGTCAGACTGATGGACCGGACGCGGCGTCCGGAGCTGTCCCCGGACCGGGCTGCTGAAAACTTTACCAGTCGGCCACATGGCCCCGGGGGCAGCGCTGACTGGGAAAGTTAACCGCCGCCCGTGTTAAGTGGCTCTGCTAGGATTTACAGGAGGGTGAGGGAGAGATGTAATTCAGCCCTGCCAAGAGAGGGATCTCAGGGGGTCAGCAAGAGACAACAAATCAATACATGTTGAATATGCAGAGAAAAGGCTGCTGCTTTCTGTCTCTGCCGCTGCTCGCACACGCTTTTTTCCCCCCTCATGCAACAGTAAAACCTTCAGGATGTGCACTTCACAGAGCAAATAAGATTATTTCGTGTTGGTGGGAGTGTTGAATGTGCTGGTTTCTGTGCGTTAGTCCCTGTCAGGAACCCTAAAGTGCCTTTTCTGTGTGCGATTGCATCTTCCTCTAATGCAGAAAATGAAATTTACAACACTGCTCTGAGGGATAAGTGCATGCTGGTGTTGATGCAGGTTTCCTTTTTCTCTACACGTACTAAAAATATTTACCACTGATTTTTTTGAGTGTGAGTTTGCTGCAGCATTTCTCTTCAGAAATGCTCTCCAGACTGTTCGCTTTATCTGTCTGTATTTTCAACAAATGCACTGCTTTCACCCCCCCCACCCCGCTGTGAAAAACTGGTTTGCACCCAGAGTTATTTCTGGGGCTTCACTTAAAATTCTCTTTCTGTCATATTAATGCGTTTCCACTGTCATTCTTTTGTGTTTGCGTCCCATTTATTATATAAACCCCCCCCCCCCCCAAAAGATTCAAAAGATTCTTGAAGAACCTTGCATTTTGTCAGCGTGTTATCTCTTTCCTTTTCTCAATCTTCTAATCAGCTTGTCAAGGTGTTCATGTTCTTTGTCATGATCTCATCCTGAATGTGACACATCAGGCAGGATCGAGTCTGCTAATTAAAACACAGTACAGAAATTAGCAGCTTTTCTTCCTGGAAACAATAAATCCTTCTGGCTGCGTCCTTTTGGGAAGATGTGAGCGAGTCACACGATTCTCGCCGTCTGGGTAAAACCTTGTGATCCAGGAGAGGTCGGGGGCAAGAAATCCTTCATGGTAAATTTGAGGTTTATGGGTAGACATGAAGTTTTGTTGCCTGGTAGCTAAGGCACAGCATGAATAGATTTCATCTAACAGGATTGGGGATGTTTGGCTAAAAAAATGAACCTGACACATGACATTAACACCCAGTGGAGACTCTGTTTTTCTTTTTTAATATAGAGCCCTTTTTTTCTATAATAGAAAAACATCTGCTTTGAAAGCAATCATAACCTTTTCGTAGGCGAAGATGATTAAGGAAGTTGTCATTGCGCTTCGTCCTCCCTCCAACCTAGGGGTGTTTCACTGCCAGAGGCTGCTGATGATTGATTTATGTTTTATTGTTTTTATTTTTCATTCCGATGTCATTCCCGATGAAATCACTGTCCTGCAAGACTGCCTGATTGAAAACCGTTAGCTCCTCTGAGTTTCTGGCTCATCCCCCGAAGACCCCCGAGGCTACGGGCCCAACAACCGGGAGATCCCGTTCCCCTCTGACACCCGACCTCTCGCAAAAAAAAGGTCGAGTGCTGCTGGCTGTCGGCAGGTCTCATCATTCCCTCATGACACGGCTATTATGGTGCCCCCCTCCCTCCCCGATAGCATGTCAGTCACCCATGGTGGCAAGTCAATTAGTCGTGTCTGGAGGGAGTCGGGCTATGTTTGCTGGCAGGGGTCTGACATTCATCCACAGTTTGGGACAAGAGGATTAGAATTTATAATTACTTTACATAATTCCACGTGCCATCAGGCAGTGGAGTACAATAACAAGCTCTTTTTCTCTTTCTGTGTGTGTGTGTGTGTGTGTGTGTGTGTGTCTGTCTTCTTCTGAGCACTGTGACACTTTATTCCTGTGCTTTATTCATGTTTGCTAGTCCAGTTTGTTTTGTATTAACAGGGTGTGAGCGTGCCACCACAGAATGAGGAATTTGCTCTGTCCCCAAACCTGTAATAGCATTCCGATGTGCAGCTCCGTAAAGTGTGAAATGGAAGCGATGGTCGGAGTTTACTGCTCTGTGACGCACAGTAATACGAACACGCACGATCTCGATGGCCGAGACATCTGGTCCAAAACTGAGCCGTGAAAAAAATTTAAAAGTGCGAAAGGCAACCTTTTTGGTGGCATTAAATGAGGTTGGGCGAAAGCCTCTGTGATCGACTCCTGAGGCGCTTGTTTTACATTTGCTATGAGTTTTTCCAGAGAATCGTGTGGTCAAGTCCTAGCCTGTGAGCTGCCTCTTCATTCCAATCAATGTCAGCTACCTTCTATTATGTGAACACCCACCATTCCAAGGCTTTCCTTTGTTGCAGGTGTGCCATTATATTTATTTGCTCATACAAATATGTGTATAAATGTAATGTAGCTTCTGCGCTGATGTGAAAATTTAGCTTCTTATCACCATGCTGTGCCAATAACTCAGTGTAGCCATCCCTGAGGCTGAGGCGCACAACCCATCGTTTGGAAGGGCATTGGTGGTCTATTATTTTTGTATTCTTCTCCCTGCAAAGTTGTGAATTATTTAACAGGTTTTACAGTCATAAAACCAGCTTGGATCTCAGTGGGAGATCCTGAGCTCTCGCTGTGTGCTTTTTTCTTTTTTTTTCTCTAAGGTTTTTAAAAGGTCTTTCAATTCGGATGTGTTCTGCACTGACCACATAAATATTAAATACAGGATGAAAACAATGTAGCTACATCAACCAAGATTTTTTGATGAGGTGTCTGATCTCCTTAATTCAGCCTCATCTTTATTTGAGCTTTTCTAAAATCCTCAATCGCAAAATGTTCAACTTTAGACTTCTAATGAGAAGTAATATGCTCATGTACTGACTACATAAACACATTAATGATACCTCTTTTCTTTCTTTTTCTCTAACGTTCTTAAAACGGCTTTCAATTCCGATCGCGTCTCCACTCACCACATAAATATCAAATACACGATCGAAACAATCTACCTACATCAACCAACATCCTTTCATCACGGCTCTCATCTCCTTAATTCACCCTCATCTTTATTTCGCCTTTTCTAAAATCCTCAATCCCAAAATCGTCAACTTTACGCTTCTAATCGCGACTAATATCCTCATCGTACTGCTACTTAAACACATTAATGATATGATTATGACTTTTACTTTACCTTTATAATAATATGTTTTGTGGCAGAACACATTCCCATGTTACGGCCAAATAATGCTCATGCTGAATCATTAGTCTTTGTAAACTTACTGAACTCCGAACTGGGATAGCAGAGCACAGATGGACAGTTAGGTTACTGGTTCAAGTGGAACAGACTGGTGACTACAGGAAAACAACTGGTCAATTTTAAGGTTAAAAAAAGTGCATTTTTTCCTTATGATTAGTAGCAAGTACCAGTATAGAATGATTTGGATTGAATATTTCTCTTTTTATTATAAAATCTCTCTAACAACTGTCTAAAGTTTGACCTAAATGTGGACGCGTGCCGTGGGGGACCTGCATTAGCACACAGCAGACACGGGTCATTGGCGAAGAGCACTTGTCTTCAGGTCCTGGTAGAGACAAAAGGCAGAAAGGGTCCTATTGCAGGCAGCAGTAATTAAGAATAAATGTGCCGCATTGCATTAAGCCTGGCAGACAAAACGATGGGTGGATTCATTTATGTAAGTGATACACACTATAGAAAAATGGGATCTCTTTCACTCCACTCAAAATCAATGGTCATTATGTTTCCTTGGATGGTGCATAGAGAGACCGTTCCAATTCCTGTGTACACAGCACAAGTTGATTTGTTTAATGATAGGCTGGCGGGACCTGGTGAACATCGTTTGTCCCCTTTAATTACCCATAGGTAAAGATTGTTATTCATGGTAAGGGACAGGGGATAACCTCCTGTGGACCAGCCACCTCCTCCTCTTCCCTGAGGCCCACTACCCGCTCTCATCATTGATGTGAAAGATGTGCAGAAAGCAGATGCTACCCCAATGATTTCTGAGTGTTTGTGCTAATGATCAGCTCCGCTCAGCTACCCCGCCGCCATTTTAATGGAGGCTCAAGCTGATTTAAAGTCAGTTCTCGTGTACGAGGCCCTGGTTTTATGCCTCCTTTCCACCGAGGGTCACATCAAAGCTCTTTTATACAGTGCGAGTGTAATAGTTCAGCACCATATTGCCGTACGTGGCAATATCGTATAGTTAGTCCTGTCATATTACTTTCACTGTGTTTCACCATATTTAGCTAATAAAAACTAAGTCAGGTTTTCAATTTCAAGTTCAAAGATATTGATATCTATTGTTCCTCCTCCCTGACCAGTTTGTGAGAATTTGTGTCCTGCCAGTGTTTAAGTAGAGGACAAAATCTGTCCTGGAGGCCGATTAATTCCCGCTGGTGTCCATCAGACTTTGTCCCTGCGAGCTCTGACAGAAGGAGCTATTATTTTCTCATCGCCCTGGTGGCCCACGTCCCTGGGGAAAGGTTTCCCCACGTGACTGACAGCTCCGTAAACACAACCGGCCTTTCCCTCTCACCTTCTGGAGGGATGGGGGGGGGAATGAATGAGTGCTCAACAGAGTCACAGCCTAGTCTCGCCTTTATACCACCCCCCAGCTTTTCTCCTTCTCATCTCCGACCAGGTTTGTGCTCGACCGCACATATTACCTTCACCCTGACACCTGGGGGTCACAAGTCACCTGCTGCTGAGGTGACGTTATTTCTGACCTTGCCAGCAGCTGATCAAGAAGAGTCACCTCCCCCCACCACACCTTTAAAATGCAATCCTTTTTCACCTGTTATACTAATTCCAGCATCCTCTTTTTTGGTTGATGCACTCTGTCCATGCTTTTTAATACAACATCAGCTCAGCAGGGGCTTGTGGGGGGCCTTCCTGGCCTGTGTGGGCACGAGTGCCAGTTGGTGTAACTCCGGTGTAACTAAGACAGATGACCGTGTCGAGGCTGCTTCCCTAGAGGGATTCCAGAGTAGTTCTCCGCCCAAGCCCACCGCTTCCTGAGCTATGTTGAGCCACGCTCCTTATTGTAATGACCTAATGTTGATTCAGGATCAGCGGCCAAGGGCATCCATCTACATCAGGGCGCAGGAGACAGGAAACCCCCCCGAGCCTGTCGACTATATTGCATGTCTGTATTTCTCTATTTGTGTACATGAGCTCCTTCCTCTCTGTGGGTGTAAAAGGCATCTGCGCTGTGCGAATCTTGCTTTATTTTTCTTTTCCTATTTGTTAGTAGTGATACAGAGTGTATCTCCAAGCCGGAAGTTAAATTGCAAACAAAGTGAGAAAGTCCTCCAGGATGATGTGTGAATGCTCAGCTCACAGTTCTCCCCATTGACTGCAGCAAACAAGATAGAAACCACGTGCGGGGTGTAAACACGCTTATCCTGGTTTCGCTGCGAATGAAGTAGGGTTGGATGACAAGCTCTGTATTTGCCAATTTAACTTGGCTGATATTATCACTTTGTGCAGATAAAAGGAAAAGCCACTTTGGTTAAATACAGTCAAAAAAACATTACCTTGAGTGCATTCACTCA
Organism: Tetraodon nigroviridis; assembly: GCA_000180735.1. Classification (NCBI taxonomy): domain Eukaryota; kingdom Metazoa; phylum Chordata; class Actinopteri; order Tetraodontiformes; family Tetraodontidae; genus Tetraodon; species Tetraodon nigroviridis. The sequence goes on from CAAE01015002.1 coordinate 1,546,210, forward strand.
TGCAGAAAAAAAAAAAATACCTTATTAAAAAAAATTACATTGGACCCTAATTTTTACCTGATTGAAGGAAAGGGAAAATATTATCTCCTTGTTAATGTGCGAGTGCTCTAATTAGCTTTGGAGTATTTTAATCTCAGGATTTTAGAGCACCGACATGTATTAACTTTAATTAAAGTTTAGAGATATGCCAGCTAATTAAATGTTTGGGCCTGTTTGTGATCTAGGTAATATGAATATATTTTACACCGACTCAAACCTGTCAGTGCTGCTAATTACAGCATGTACAGCACAATTTAGCTCTAATTGGCAATTGTGTGTCTGTCTGCGGAAACCTTGTAGCTGCCGCTGCTAATTCCCTTCCTCAGGTAATGTGAGGATCTCGTCATGAAGAATGATGTGGCTACCGAGGGCTCGCGTTCCTGTAGAGACGAGCTCACCGTGTCTGTCGAACCTGATACACGTTCAGCACCGTTGATCCTGTCTGTCAGCGCGGGAGCAGCTCAAACCCGCTGTGTCCTTATTATCTACTCTTTTTCCTGCTCTGCACTGATCCATGCAGCTGCTGAAGTTTCCCCCTGTTTAATTTTCATGTCTCATATCACATATTTGATCTTTGCTCATTGCTGGAGCGTGAAACTCCTACCACTTTGAGCTGTCGCTGCCGGCAGTTTGGATTTCGCAGGGGAAAGAAAAGGAACCTGAGTCTTACTCGTCCATTTACATAGATGCGCTATACCTCTGGGTTGTTGGACAAGAGATGCTTGGTACTTACAACTAGAAAAATTCACCTTTAGCTAATCACATTTAACATGTCTATGTTTAGGTGGTGCTGTGTTTGAGTGTGTCCTGAGATTGGTTTTTGATCTGCCCAGGCTGTACTCAGATGGACCCCAGCACCCCCATCATGCCAATTGAGAATAAATGGTTGTTAATAGAAAACAGATGAATGAAAGGAAGAACTTGTCAACGTCCTGAGTTACTGGCGGCAGGACCTGACACTGTAAATAATGTCGGCATTGTTTGGCAGCGATGGTTTCTATCGCTGTCAGATGAGAAACAAAATGATGCATATGGAAATGACCTGTGAAACAAAGTCTTTCAGAAGCACCAACACCGAGGAAATGGTACCTTCAATCAGAGGCTGGGTTAAATGAAAGACCCAATCCAAACAAGCCACTGCTCCGATCTCTAGCCCGAATGAAAGTGCAGGGGATTCATAGACCTGACAGTGTGTCACACATGGTGCGGTAGTAGCGCCTTCTATTTATTAGTTATTACAGGGAACAGGTTGAAATTCATG
>CAAE01015002.1:1553966-1565081 GCA_000180735.1 Tetraodon nigroviridis
AGGCATAATCTAAGAAGCAATTTACTTGTCAAGCGGAGAGCCGTGTGTGTGTTTCTGCACCAAGACCACATGAGTGCACAGATGAGACCCCCATGACCGGGGCTGCAGATTCACTCTAATTATCAGGACTTAAATTGGCTCCGATTAACATTAATATGATATTTCTGTTTCCGTGCTCATAAGATACAAGGTGATACCCGCAGGAGAGCAGTAAAGATTTAAAAAAACACAGATGGGATTCAAGCTACCTGGACCTGAAGAAAGATGTCGAGCCCTACTAGACTCTGGGAATAAGCAGAAAGCTGCACAGCTCCTCCCAGAAAGAAAAAAAAAAAAAAAAAATAATAATAATAATAATAATAATAATAATTTTTTTCATCTTGTCTAATCAGAACAAGAGCTGTGCCATTCCAAACATTTACACCAAAAAGTCTCTTGAAAAAAAAACCCAATAGAAATTAACCATATTTTAACAGGTGCACGTGTTATGTCTGCTGCAGACATTGAAATGATCAATTTCTTCATCAATTATGTATCTCGTCACCCACAAGCACCCTGAGTGCTTTTAATCAAAATGATAATTTTGAATTCATGATCCACCTGATCCTCCAACAGGGATTCACAGTTACACGCCTGAAAAGCACCAGCTACCTTTTTTAAACATTTGACACTCATTTATGTGAGGCACTTAATGCAGGAAGAGGCTCCTGGAAAACTGAAAAATAGCCAGGCAAAAAACCTTTAACTGTGCTCATTTGTTAATTACCCTTGTAACGTGCAAATTTGGCTTGTGTCTGGCTTCCGTAGCTGATAGCATTAGCCTGATTGTTGCTATAATTGACCTTTAGCCTGGTACTGAATCGTGGCCAAAGTGGCTGCTTTTCATTTTTGTGCACAATTATTGATTTCATCTATCCTCTGCGGCTGCACTTTGTGCCGCAGAGCTGATGTCGTCTGTTTAGCAAAGCATGCCATATGTGCATTATATCAAAGCTCCTTTGTGCAGCCTCTCTAACGATGACAAAGTGAGTCAGTGTACGCAGTAATTTACCCATTCAAGCAAGTTCTCGTAGCACTCATTTCCCCTTTTGGTCTCGGTTCAACAGATACCTGATATATTTCTAGCTAAATGAACTACAAAAGAAAATTCAATTTGTCTCACAATACAGACTTTTCTAGAGGTCGTTTTCAGTTGAATATAACTTTTAATGACAGTATCCTCAAGTCTGATTCTGTACAACCAAAGGATGAAACTGTTGAGACAGTTGGAGCTTGAAGAAATCAGGTTTGGTTCCATTGTCCTGTTAACGCCATGTTAGCAATCCACACTCTCTTTAGAGGATTCTTGCAGATCAGCTCACGTACACACAGGGGCTCAAAAACAAACTTGTTAGACAATTCATTTCTTAGTTGATGAGACACGTTTTACTCCTAATGCAGAGTGCAGCTGCACTCCATAAATCTTGATCGCTGGCCCTTTTTCCTCTCAGATGCGTCTCGGCGTCAGCATATTGGCTGGTTCCCTGAAGGTCGTCCCTGATGTCTGATCTCATTTGAAGCTAAAGTCAGAAAAATGGAGCCGTCTGCTCTGGCGTCGCCCGCTCAGGTCTATGAAGATGCAACTGTTTCACAGGGATGATTGTTCTCATCAACAGAATTTGAATCCTGACTGGCAGCAGCGCAGCAATTTGGGCTTGGCAAAGGGCAGCCAACAGCTTTTTTTTTTTTTTGCCAAATGAAAATGATCCAAAATCAAAACCTTGAAAAAAAAAAATCTATTTTTCAGTGCGTGCCAACTTAGAAGTGTAATTTGCTAACACTTGCAGCAGTTGGGAAACTGTGCTGTAGATATTCTTAAGGTGAAAAACCTTCTAAAGAAGTTGTGACATTAATAAATCACATGAAAGCCTGACATTTCATCATAACGCTCTTGTAGCTGATTTATATCCTGCAATTTAGCTCCACTCCATTAGGGCTAACTAAATGTTTTGTCAAACAAGGAGCCAACCAGGCATTCATTCAACCTCGCCCTGCACGGCTCTTCCTGCAGAGAACAAGCTCAGCTACAAAAGTCGTAATACTCTGTACTCTTTTACTGCAGTGTTCAACATTAGTGGTATTATGGTAACGATATGTCTTTGAGGATAAATTTGACCGATTCCTGTTTGCACAGATCAAAGGTCAGCACCTCAAATCCTAGATTAGGACTTCTCTGTATGGAGTATCCATGTTAGCCCCTGGAACTATTCTAAAACTAAGCATCTAAACGCAGATGCTTAGTTTGGAATGACTCACCAGCCTCATCGCATCAGCACTGATTATTCATCTACCCGCAAGGTTACCTTGTCCAACTTCTCTTTGTGTTACTGCAACATCTGTGCTGCTCTGTAATTCTATTTATCTCTTGAAAAAAGACACTTTTACTGAGATTTAATGTCTGTTAATACAATTTCCTCTGCCTTTTATAAACTGTAGTGGGATTTGACTGTCGCTATAGAGGTTTTGATGTAAAACTAAAACCCCTCTTACGGTCTGATAGTTGCAAAGCAACCCTGCCCACAGGGGCGTGGGTGGGGGGAGGGGGGTGTATGGTTGTTATTCGAAAGCAGATGACAATATTCACGTGTCCTGGGGCACAAAGCCCAGCAGTTATCAGCTCTCTGACTCTTGGTGAATTCAGCCACCGTTTAATTACAAAGCAGGGCTTGATTGGGTGTTTCATCATCACGTGCGCAGAGTGTCCTCGGGCCACCATTTAATGATGAAACATCTGCTCCAGGAGGTTTGGACATTTGGTTTTATAATTTTTATTCCTTTTTATTCAAATTCAGTTTTTCCCTTTTTGTGTCACAGGACTCTTTGTTTTGCAGGTGGCAGTTTTGTTTGTTTATTTATCTCTATGATCTGCAGAAGCTGATCTCTTGAGCTCACGTGTGCTAATTCTTTACCTACAGCTTCAGCATGAATCCACTGTAATGCCACCCAAAACCTCCTGGAAAATAAACAAATACAGTTTTAGGGCAAAACGTGCTTCTATACAAAAGGTCACAGTAAAAATTGTTTTAGAAAAGGCTCCCCTGTTATTGTAAACAAATCCAAAGGCATTGTGGGAGTTGACAACTGGAATTATTAGATCTCCATGTGTATTCCTGCATGGCACATTTTCAGAGACAATCTTGATGCTTCCAGCGTGTGCGCGCTTGTATGCATGCTGTGCATTCAGTGTAGTTTATTGATTTCCACAGAGACACGACACTGGCACCTCTGCATCTTTTCCCTTTTTTCCTGGCTGCAAACAGATGCACCCACACAGTCCCCGTTGCAGCAGCGCCGTCTCCTGAGCTGCTACAGCCCTCTCTCAGGATTTGTGCTGTGGGGGCCATGGGAGGGTGTCATCCCACAAATGAATTTCTTCTCACATCTCAGCTCTCCATTAAAGAACCTGTTTGTGTGCTCACGACAACCCCACAGCTGTTTGCGCTCTGCAGACCCATGCTATATACCTCTGCACCTCATCTTTAACGTCATGTGCTTTAATTTTGAGATATGATGTAAAAGTGATGGATACTGGTCCTAAGTAGTTAAAAAAGGAGAAAATATTGAAGAAAGAGGAAATAAACCCAATATTTTCTGTTTTTTTCCAGTTTGCCTTCTCTGACTTCTTACAGTGATGTAAGGAAGCTGAATCACCATTTGTTCACGTATCTTTGTTCTTTTATTTTTCTGGGCTACTGTCTAACGCTTTCAAATTATATTAAATAGGTTAATTTGTAGCTAAAAGGAAAAGTAATTGAAACTACATTGTCAGTCCAGACACAGAAACTCTAGTTTCATATATAATTAGGTGGTCAAAGGCGTCTGCTTCCATCGCCTGTTTGGATTTTGTTCTGAATTGCGTAATTATGAATAGCTAACAAACATTCCTAATTGGAAATCTATCCCTGTACATGCCTGGCAGCGCAAATGGTGTTCCTGTTTGTCTGCTGGAAGAATTGCTCTACAAATTTTTCCAGCGTTGTTGTTTTTTCCCCTTTTGTGAACAAGGCGGTTTTGGCTAAGCTCACATGTTTGTGCGGATCCCTCGTTCCTAGGAGTAGATTAGTTAACACTGTCTGAAAAGTTTTCCAATAGATGGAAAGGAACAGTTGGATGCAAATCCCTGTAGATCGCTGGCGCTTCGGCTCCAGGCTTCATTGGTTTTGAGCTTTAATCTGCCGCGGTACCGCTGGGCATTGTGCGCGTGTGGCCTAAACGCTCTTTGTCAAAGTATTGAATTGTGAGCTCAATTTGCCATGCACACTCATCTTTCCCCATTTCCCATTTGAGAAAAGATACTGGAGATGATCCTTCTATTCTGGTAAGTGCCTTTTCTTTTAGATGGAAGCCATTTCGGCTCTTTTCATTTGTCAATCAGTCTGAAGTGCTGGTCTCCAACGGTAACTCAATGTGAGGCTGTAATTGTCAGCACCCCCCCCCCACCCCTCCACCCCCCCTGCCCGTCAGCAGCCCAGCACTTTTGCATGTGAAAGGACCCAAAATGACGACGCGAGCGCTGAATTAATACCCAAACTGCCTTTTGTGTCCATCACTTCAGCTCCTGCTGCCATGAGACACGGAGACACTGACATGTGGACAATTGATGACTTATTTGTTTATTTATTTATTTATTTATTTATTCATTATTTGTTTTTTTATGCACAATCCAGATCTGGGAGCACACTGGCCCACCGCACTTTTCTTTTTTGTGTTTCTTTATAAAGGTCTACATTTGGTGTAAATATATTAATTTTAATTTCTAACAGGAAATCAATTAAGCTCATGTTAGAGATGTGACAGGATGACGCCCCACAGACAGAGAAGAGCCTCGTTTTCAGGTCGTCCGAAATCCCAGAGTTTCAATCAGCAGTGTTTGTTTTGATTCACACCAAATTGAAGCGCCCAGTTGTTTTTAACTCCACTCCTGCTGACAAGTACTTCAAATGGAGGGTCACTGAGTGCAGTCACAGCAGCTCCTTTTTAAGAACCGTTACCCTGTGGGGACGCTGTATGCAAATGCACCACTCAATCCCAAGCAAGCACAGTGTGCTATGTCCTGTTAGCAGACGTTTTTCTAAATGTGGCTAAATCCTTAAGGTCTGGGCAAAGAGCTTAAATGAAGATGTGCGTCAGTGAACCCCATCTGATCCAGAGTTGTCTGCACTTTTCATTGGTGTCGGCTTGTTTGTGGGTTGCACTGCAGAGATTTGGCTGCGTGTCTGCAGAGACTTGACAGTGCTAAGGTCTATGTGTTGTGTGTGGGTGTGTCAGTGTTTGTGACATAAAATATTAATGGCAACAGTATAGCAGAAGCAGTCGTGGCAAGAATACAGACAGACTCTAAAGGTATCTTTAAAGGTAGGAACAGCAGAAGTGTAATTATATATTGATATGCAGTACTAAATTGCCCGGTGTTTTCGGTCTGAGCACCAACATTCCAGCCAGAGCACGCTTGTGTGGTCACAACTCATAACTCAAAAAGGCGATAACCACCCTGGCCTCACCGACCTGCGGATAGGAAGTCAAATCCTTGCACCTATTGTGTCTTTAGGAAATGAAGCTCTGCTGTATTATTGGTTTTCTCTTATCTGGTAAGGCTGTTGTCCCACTGGCACCGTCAGGCCCCCCTCAGCTCCAAGCTGGCGTTCTCTATTGCAGATGTAATGATTTGGATAAGGAATGTTCAGGGACTCTGGGAGATAGCAGTGCTCTGCAGACTTTCCTCCTGTTCTGATGGAATGCTAAATACACAGACAAATATTAAAGCTCAAAGAGTTGGGACCAGGCGCGACATCTCCAGTTTTCCTTATCTGGCCTGTGGGAGGCAGATGGACCAGTTGCTCTTTGCAGCAGTTTGCAGGTTGTTGCGTGCTCGCAAATTTCCCAGACAGAATTCCCACAATGATAATCTTGTTCAGGTAATATGACTGATTTACAACTCAATTTCCCTAATGTTTATAGCAACCACATGCAGCTTTAATTAATAAAAGGAGCACCCTGTTGCTCTTGCCACATCCCTTATTCCTTTTTCCGCACCGTACACAGGCCTGACAATAAAAGTCAATGGAAAATGATATTTAAGTTGCCAATTTTGCTAACGAAGGTGGAAATTAAGCGAGAAGTAAAAGGGAGCAGCGAGTGCTCTCTGGAGGATGGTGTTCACAAAGGCGACGGGGGATTAATTTGGAACAAAAAGCCGGCGGCACATTTTCTTCCCTTATCTCTCCACGTGCACTTCACGAGAAGCTGGATGACATTGGTTTTATTGCCGCCGAGCATGGATGACGAGCCAGATGAGTAAAAGTGCTGACAGGAGGGAACAGGCCTGCGATGGCTCACTGGCGGCGTGCCCACTGCAGGCTCTCAAGGGTGCTGGGAGGACGACAGCCTCTGTCGTGTGATTGACTGGATGAGCAGACCTGTGTCGGGGGCCAATCAAGAAGGTTAAAAACACGTGGGCTATTACAAAAAAAATAAAAAATAAATGTCCAACCTGCAGCACTCAGTTGTTAGCATGAATAGCTCGACACTAACAATAAGGATCTTAGGGGTTTTGACTGGTTTTGGGTGTCCTAAAGCGCTACTCAGTCCTGACCACTGACCCCTACAATGCGCACAGTCTCAGGCCACCATCTCATTGTTCTCTGTGGAGTTTTACTGAGTGTCACACCTTCAGGCTTTAGTGCACACGTGCAGCTGGGTAGCATTCAGCTAGTTTTCAGCTCTGAGGGTTTCACGACAAGGCGTAGCTTGAAGGTTACGGCAACCCCACCAGCTGAGATATTGATACATCCTTCACGGCCATTTTACTGCTGTAACATCAGTGTTAGTCACACTTATCTAAACTGACTAGATGTGATTTCTGGCCAATTTGTGAGTCTTCCTCTTGCTGGTTGTTATCTGTATTTAGATGCATTAATGTTGAAAAAAAAAACAAACAAACAAATGCATTTGGTTTTTGCACCTAATAACGTACATAAAATGGTAAGAGGCTGATATAATAATCAGTTACTAATGAGTGGAGATATAATTTATGGAAGATTGATGGGGACCAGCATGATACAGTCACTCCATTGTATGAAGTTTCCTTTTGTGCCTTTTAGACCTCGTTCTTTGACTGAAATTAATTACTTACACTGGCCTTTATCACTATTAGAGTGCGGAGAGTTGATGGTGTTGACTTCATTACTTCTCATTTCCATATGAAAAGCAGTGCAGGGAAAGCCCTCAGCCTGTCCATTTCCCCCTTCTCTGCTTATAAACTGTCAACCATCACCACACTTGTGTATTTGCCCCCTCTCCAGCAGCACAAACAGTAGATTTCTGCCTTTTTAGCTTTTGACAGCTCTCTATTCATGCTCTCTGTTGAAAATAAAGAAGAAAATATCTATCTAAGCAGGACAGTGTCATTTGACTGGACCCTTTATTAATTGATATCTGAGAGACTGATTTCTATAGATTGCAGTCGTGTGGTCAGAGCGCCTGGGGCTCCTGATCAAAAGATTGTGCCACTTAAGGCTTCTATGTGTTGGCTCATTAATCTTGCTGTCAGCTACTGAACTATCATTCAGAGCATGCGTTGCTTTGTTCTTCGCCCTTTCGTTGTGGACATACCTGTGGTTACAGGAGCAGGGGTGGCAGGACGGCGTGCAGCTTTTTCCCACTCAGCACTCTTGTAATCACTCAATCACAACGGTGTTTGATGATGAGTGCACTTAATGGAGGTCGGGTTGCTGGTCTTTACCTGGTATACTGATTGGAATCATGACAGAACCGGATCTTTGTAATGTTTCCTTTAAAGAACTTTCTTCAGTTTCTGCTCACAGAAACACAAAAAAATACAACACAAAATGTAAATTTTTATTTGTAGTACTTTAGAGACTTTAGAAAGCAGCCATAGAGGAGGACCTGCATCAATAGTTGCATAAGCATCTCATGAAAATGCATCAAAGGAGAAAATCTATGTGACATTCTTTTAAATTCATTAGTAATATCCATTATAAATCATTAAATCTACAGCAAAACCTTTATCCTTTAATTTTCAGATCGTTTTCCCCTGCCGTGGATCCTCTCTGCGACTCTCAGGTGCCCAGTGACAGTAACAATAATGAATAGCAAGACTCTCTTTATAACGGAGAAAATGAATCCATCTTGGCGATTATCGACTTTAATGAGGCCTTTAATGACACGTTTAGCACTTGTCTTATAATTTTATAGTTGCGATAAATCGATAGAGATAATTCCCTGCCATTTTTGAAAGGAACGCTCCCGACAGGAACCCCAGCAGGAGAGGGCTGGCGTTTTATCCATTTTAAAAGCACATAGACGGTCATTACAGATATGAGCATGTCAGAGCTTAAGAGCTTTATGCGACAACGGTCAGCACGGATGGCACCAAACCGCCGGGTTATGTCAAGGTCACTATGTCATCGTGTCGTACAGAACATCACTTATTTAGGCATTTGATTTTTCGATTTAGTTGGGTTTTCTGCAACAAAGGTGGAAATTAAATTCCCAAAAGAAGCCCGGTAATCAATAACAAAGTAGCTGACACAGCATTCTGGGACAGAAGTGTCACTAACCTTCGACGTAGCTTTAGTGCATCTGACATCAGGCTGCAGCCCCTCTCTGCTATTGCATCAGCACTATGCTAATTTACTTTTCATTCCATTTCAAACAATTTCAACATGATGCTCATCATGTAATATGTTTTGGGGTTGATATTTGTGAATGCTTCTGCTGCTATGTTGCGTGGTGTTAATTTACCTTTAGTCATGTGGCTGAACTGAAACCAGAACCGAGGAATGCTACTGCTTTAATTATTATTGCCCTTGGTATAGAACAGATGCACATTATCCCGGAGTAGTAGTGCTGCACCTTCTCTTGTGTCCCTCTCAGTGCAGAGCAGTAATGACCAGAAACTTATCGGACCATACAGCTAATCAGACACACAGCTAATCAGACAGCCGACGCTGCTGCTGCTGTTTGTCTGACGGCATCTAACAAATGCCAGTTTAGTCAGAATGCATGAAATTAAACTATTCATCCAGTTCCCGTGCTTCTAAAAGTCTGTGTCATGGTTTGGTTTTGCTTCTTAATTATATATAGATATATGTATATATATCTATATATATGTATATATATATATACCTTAAATGATTTGCCACATAACAGGCTTCTTTATGTGCCATCAAAGCTTCTGCCTGACCAACATTTTAGCCAGTGTAAAACTGCCACATGGACTAAAATAGCAGAGGCAATCTATCACCTATAAAAGCCCACATAGCTTTTAGCGTATTAGCACCCATTAGCGATTCGTTCAACTCCGAGCCAGCTCCCACAACTTGACAATCTGTCTCCGCCAACTGCTAAAGAAATTGCGAAAATGATGTTTAGCGTTGAATCCTACTGACCCGTAAACTTTGTATTATTTATTCACCCTTTCATGGGTTTTCAGCCGGTCTTTGTGGACATTTTATTGAAAACATCCTGGTCTTGCCCGTCCGTTGGCCTCTGGCTTGATTTATCTGCTGAAAGACAGGATAGGAAAAGGTGGAAGAGCAGTGACATTCTGGCACATTCATCAATGGTAAAGGCCAGTTTCTCCTTGAAACAGAGGTTACTCCGACCGATCTCTAAATGGTCAATGAGAAAAAAAAAAAGATTCATCTCAGAATCATGTTCTGCACATTTACAGCCTACAAAGAACTAAGGTGTCTTCCTCAAAGCTAGCTTTAAACCACCAACCACATCCTCTCTGAGCCTTTATTTAAACATATCAGCCAGTTTATCCAAAGGTGGAGGTCACAAGGAGGGGTATGTCTCTTTATACCCAATTAAACTTGCCACAGGAGGTGGATAGTCTCGACTGAAACCTCTTCTCCCTCTGCGCCCCATTAAAACACTGAGAAGCCTGCAGTAGTCAGAGTCTCAGGTGGACAACCCCCCCGACCTAGAGCCAGCGAGAGGCATCCCAGCAATCCCTACCTAAATATACAGACATGCCTACAGAATAAGTAACCCCTCCAGTTCAGGGAGAGAATACATACAGGGTAGATCCTGTGTGTGTGTGTATGTGTGTGTCTCAAAAATGGTTAGAAGGCACTTCTCTTTTTTTGTTATTCTCAGAGACCACTGAAGAAAACAAAAAACAAAGAAATGGCAAATGTATTGAGCAAGCCTGGAAATAATAATTAAAACACATGCTTGAGGAAAATTTGAAAGGGCGCTCACGAGAGCCTGGAAATGCTGGATACTTTGTCAGCATGCTTATAAAACCAGTTCCTCCACTCATACACCTGTGTGTAATGCTAATATGCTTATCCAGGGTTTTGCATCACTCATAACTCAATGCCTACGCTGTCCTCCCACCCATCTGGGACCAACGCCTTCCCCACTAGAAGCGCAGGTGCGGTTGGGGGCCGCCAGCGAGTTCCAGCGGTACCAGCCCATCTGTCCCAGCCTTCGAGCTGTTGTGCCAAACCACAACTGTCTGGCAGTAATTGACCGCACAGACTGGGGGAGAGGAATGCCCCTTCAACCTACTCCAAGCTCTGATGGGTCTCCAGGCACAAGATTGTTCTGTCTGGCAGGTTCTCTTGATGTCAGTCTGTTTGTCGTCTGTTGTCCCCAAAACCCACTTGTACCCACTCCTCATCCTAGGTCATGTGACTCTCAGGAGAAAAGCATTGTGGTAACAACCAGCATCCCTATATAAGCAAATATTTAGGGTATTTGCCATCTTTGGCTTTATGCATATAATTTTCTAACTGCTATTGCAGGCTGTAGAATGTTAATCTGAATGGTTTCTGACGTGTTGTGTTTGGTGTACTTTCTTTTTTCCCCCCTTGTGGATTGTATCCAAGTTGTATCAGTAAAGAGTGACTCAAAATGAAGTCTATGACCTTTTTAATGTCATGACTTGCTGATAATATATGAGAAGTCACACCCCTACTGGTGATTAAATGCAAAGACAGTGTGCTTTATGGAATTAGAGAGGATTGGATTCCATCAGGTGGGATGCCATAAAGATGTTAAACGTGTGCAGCAATAGTTTACCACATGGCGGCAGGAGTGATT
>CAAE01015002.1:1605977-1618785 GCA_000180735.1 Tetraodon nigroviridis
TGTTATTCTGACCTTTCTGTAATGCTGCCAGTTCATCCTCAAGCCCCAGATATGCCACATGGTAAGATCTCACATTACAAATAGAGGGATTGGCGACATTACCAGAGCCATGGCTCACTTACAGCAGTTATAAAAAGATAACCTGAGAAACATCACTAAAAGAATGCGTGTCACAATTAGGTTTGAGTCTGGGTTAAAAATATAATATTCAAACAAAGAGCAAAAGGATGGGGCTGACCTGAGTTATTGATAATAGAAGCGAGACACACTCACCTCTCCTTTGTGCATGCATGACCTTTCTAAGCAGGGTGTGGCAAGGGCACAAAAGGATCTCCGTGTAACCATATACTGCAAAGAGCTGGATAAAAGACAGACAGGGGCGACGTCATGTGTAAAAGGAGAAAAGTGGAGAGGAGCTATTGAAACAGTCAGTAGTTGCTGTGGGTCAATCTGAAATTGCTGATATGTGAGTCAGCGAGGCCTGGTATCATGTGACCATAGTGTCGGTGTTATGTAGGCTCGGGGTGACATTTCTATTCTTCCTTCCAGACCTTCCTCCATCCCTGCTTCTCTTTTTCTGCACCAGTGTCAGATTCTCATCTGTCGTCGTTGCCACAGCTCCATTCGGCTGATTGGGCTCCACCTGATGGATGGGACAGAAAGCCCTTTGGTAACTGGGCAGGTTTTACCCAATCCTTCACCTCTGTAAAAATAGTGTTTGACATTCACCTAAGTTGGTTTTCAACACCTATTTAACCGAACACCCTCTCAATACCCCCCACACATTTCAATTTTATGATGCTACTCTGCAAATTCTTCTGCTGTGTTTGAAGGTTATGTTGATAATCATGCTTTGGTTTCAGGCCTTGCTGGGACCTGGCCTTTCCATCCAGCCTTGTTTTTCCCCACACCAATGGGATTAGAGGAGATTGCTGACTCTGCAGGTGGAGCTATAAGTTAATTTGCCCCACTGTTTAGAGCTGTAATAGGTTATTGATCACCTGACAGAGATGCAAGACACAGCAAAGAAGGGCAAAGAGAAGCTAGTGAATAAGCTAATCATCGCTCAGTGTGTTGCTGGCATTTAATAACATTATCCGTGCTTCACTACTGCCATGTTAATTTGTTTGCAGCCCCGGCCTTGGGCTGACTGATGTAAGACAGGCTGAGGGGACCCTGAAGGTTCCACTAAACCTGTCCTCAGCTGTGTTTGCAAGGAACGATCCTCTCTCATTGGACACCTGCCTTTATCCTGTAGGATCCAGGCTCCCTGCCCAGGGCCCCATCTGAATTCAAGCTAAGCCAGTGGGTTAATTTTAGCTGCACTCTTAGAGTGGCGATCTCCATCTGCTTTAGTGCTGCTCAGGTTGTCTAAAAAACATCAGGCTGGCCTCAAAGCTTCAGACCATGACTGCCAGACAGCTGGTTGGACTATCACTCATTCCTTCCTCCTTCGTTTCCCATGATAAAGTGCTCCTGTGCATGTGTATGAAAAATTAGCATACATGCGCATTTTTGCAAAGAATCTTTGGCCCATTAAAACTGTGATCATGCACACATTCTTGCTGCAGAGAGTTACCTGGAAGCTGCTCGTTGTTACTTTTCCAGCCCAAATTTGTTAGAATGCTCAACTTTCCTTTTCTTGCAACGCTTTTTCTTCACTTTGCAGAAACTTTCAGTGGTGTGTACTTAGGTCAGTGTGGTCATTTCTTGGACATTCCATGGTTCTGAATGGTACTGATTTTGTTGATTACCGTCCAAAACGGCTTCCTGGCTCATTAAAAATCTAGCGTCCAGCATGTTGAAGAGTTTTGCTCTGGCCTGTGTTTATAAAAGAAGCAACATCAGGGTTAACCTGCCGCAATTCAGCCTGTCTTCTATCAATCTGTCTGCACTCAGACACAGAGCTGACCAAAAGCAAAACAATGGCAGAAAGAGAGAGGAGAGAGGTGAAAGACTGAGACAGTGTAAACACAGAGACAAAGATATGGTGACCTCGCCTCCCCATCACATATACACACTGTCAATGACCTGATGGCCACATTCCTCTCTGGCAACCATCGCAACGTTATCTAGCAGAAAGTCCAGCTTTAACCTCAATCTGAGGCTTAAATTATCATTACCCCTGAATCCAGGTACCGAACGCAGCCTAGTCTTCAACAAAAACCTTGATGTGAATTGAAGTAATTGCACAGAATCTTGCACTTTGAGATCAAATGAAAAGAATTTTGGGAAGGGGAAAAAAAGATGAATGAGGGAAAAAAAACAACAGACAAGCTGCAATTAAGGTTTGGATGAGAGAGAGTAGACGGAGGCGGCTCCAGTTGGACGGACGCTCGGTGTTGGCGCATGAGGGGAAGATAAAGAGGACAGGTGGTGTTCTGTTCTCCCAAAGATCTCTGGCAGCTGGCAGCGCTCTGCTGTGAGCATGCTGCCTTAGAATGCATGTGTGCGTGTCCCTGAGTGTGTGATATACATGTTTGTCTGACATTTGTTTGTGCATTCATGTGTGTTTATAGCTACATGTGGCAGCCTGAGCAAAGTAGGTGTACACACAGTCTGTCATAGCTTTCATGCCTGTTCTGTTTATAGCAATTGCATGTTAAGAAAGTAGGTTCAAGAGCTAATATTTCCTTTTTTAACACATTTAACTAATGCAACCTATCTGAGTAGCTAAAATAATTTAATCTTGGACAAGTCCGGATGAACAAAAAGTCTACTCTACTACCCTATGCTATTGCTGCTGTTTTAAAAAATTGCTTCTACCTCAAGTACCTATGTTTAGCATGTGCATATAGCTAATTTGCAAAGCATCCTGTGGTTCAAACTCGATATAATCTGCTCTCACGCTAACACTAACTTGCTGTTAATAACCTTCTATGATTCTTGAATTATTTATTTATAATATTTGACAACAGATGTGTCTCCTATGGGAACCCAGCGAGTGGTATCAGAGTGGGGAAATACTTTTTGTTAATGCTTGTGAATGATTCTCTGTTGTATCCCTGCAGATGGATTTTCAAATGCATAGTTAATATAGTTATTTGCATTATCGATTGTCTGTATTTTTATTATTATTTTTATTTGCTTTTGCCTTTTATATGTGGACTTTCCCCCTGCCTCCACTGTTAAAGACTTGTAGGGACGTTTGCTGATACTCAAAGTCGAGCCTATTGAATTAGGCATCCGATCACTTTGTGTAATTGAGGCACGATTGTACTGCCAGTACAGCAGAAGTGAGGCATTAGAGATGTCAAATAGAGAGATAATAGGTGTTGCTGTATTGTAAACATAGCCGACAGCAAACAGACATGAATAATTACGTTCCAAAATGGGAACTATGGGGAGATGGGACAGCTAAACATGCTAGCTATGGAAATTAGACACTTTTTAAACACAAAAATGTATCATCTGATTTTTTTGGTCTTAAAGCAGCAACTTTGGACACTTCTTAATCTTGCCTAAGGGGATTCCTCTTCAGGTTTCCAGTTATAAGTTTGCTTATCAGAATTTTAATAAAATCAGTAAACACTTCATGTGTAGAGCAGATGCCGGGGTTACAAATAAGTAGAGAGCAAAAGAACTTAAAATTCCTTGTGTTAGCCTAACAGTATGCCAAGGGGGTTTTTTTGTGGGTTTTTTTTTTTTAACTGTGTTGGCTTTGGCCTCATTCCAAACGTGGTCCCTGTTTGATTGAGAGGTGTATCTGCCGAGGAGAGCTCGTGTCATCTAAGTGGCGGGCTGCTTTTGTTTGTGGAACAGGAAAGGAGATGGTACGACTTGGGCCAGAGGCTTTTATTTGCTGTTGGCAAACAGACAGTCTTACTTGGTGGCCACTGTGGCCTGACAGTGAGCTTTCACCTAAATGGCAATGTGATGTTTGTTCACACCGCCAGTTGCTCTTAAGGGAATTCATGCTCTTAAATCCATCCGGTACTGATTGGGGCTCTGAACAGAAAGATTCCCCTCAATATCAGTACAATGCGGGGAATACAGGTTTTTTTTTTTTTTTTTTAATCTTCATTGATCTATTGTTCACCATTATAAGTGGTCACTTTTTTTCTCTCCACTGATGACAAGGACTTGTTTGAAGCTATTGTGGTTCTTTTCAGCTACTCGACTTCAATGGAACAGTTGGCCTGCACCTGATATATTGATGTTTCACGTCCCAGGGGTCACACTAACTTGCATGTCTTTTGTGGCGCTAAGGAGGAGCTTCCCCAGAAATAAATTAGCATTTTAACATTAAAAAGGCTTCCATCTGTATCCACTCTGAACCTTTTTGACACACCTGTCATGGTTTATGAGCAGCACCATGCATGAATCTTGCTGATGAGAACATATTCCCCATCTAAGTGGTCAAAGTGGGTTTGTAATGACATTTAATATCTCTTCGAAACCATGATCACACATACTTTCAGCCCGTCAGACACACATTTCTTCAATTATCTGCACTGACTCTTCTAGGAGTATGGTTAGCTTTTTTTCTGAAGTATGGTCCTAATCATTCTGCAATCAACAGTTGAGACTAGTCCCCAGATCAATAACTTTCCAATTACTTCAGCCTGTATGTAAGTAAAAACTAGGATTTCTTTCTGCAGCAGAAAACCCAACAGATCTCAGATTAGCTGCAGTCTGTCACATGTTCTTTATCTGTCTTCCTAGTGGTATAAAAGTTGTTTCTTATCAGGTCCGGGGCAACAAACTTATCAGATTTTTCTTTTATTTGCATCGTAGGAAATCTGTTTTCTTTATGCTGGATGAAATTGTCTAGTGTTCTTCCTGAGGGGAAACCAAACAAGGCCCTTCTTTGTCCTCCAGAAACACATCTGTTATTATAGCTGTCCTCATATAACTCTAAATATATTCTTTTGGAGCATCTACTGTTATCCACTGTGGCCATAAAGTCCTTAGGACTCCTATAACATTAACTTTGGCATGCGTCAAAGGCACAAGAAAAATTTCAGTGAAAGATTTTTGTGGTTGGTGAAAAGAAAGGTCATGTCATTGCATGGTGTGAGCACCGCATTGTACCCGTCTGATTTCCCCGTGCAAGGTGAGATAAGACGCTCCCTTGGCTCCCTAGGTAATCCGCTCAGCCGCAGATGCAGGAGGAGTGCAGGCATGTAGACAAAAGGTTTTCCAGATAAAAATGTAGCAGCAACATGAAATACACACCTGTTTTTCATTACTCATGAATACATTAAGCCTAAATAATAATATTTTATCTACCTTTAAGTTAACATTAAGTGAATTGAAGTCAGTTTTAAAGTTACATTTTTAAATTTACTTAAAAAAGGTCTGTAACCTTCAAGTACTGCCAAGGTCTAAAAAAACAAGTTGTATTTTTCATACAACTTCTGAAGTCTTATTGGGGCCTAACTGTTTAGTCCGTTTGGGGTGTGTCAATTTTAAAATGCTCAGGCCCTCCTGAACTAACTGCAAATCACACGTGAGTTTGTGCAACAGAGTAAGATGAATGAGGCCCATGGGAAAATCTTTGTGTGTGTGTGTGTGTGTGTGTGTGTGTGTCGGGGGGGGGGGGCTGTGTGCTCAGAAATGCACCCACGTTTGTACTGTCATTTTACATCCCTGATGTGGCCGCGTTTGCCGGGGGGCTTTGACATGCCTCGTCCAGCTGACAGCGAAGCCTTGTGCTTGGCTGATGGACTGAGACCATCTTTTATCGGTTCTGACCAGAGATCTTCAGTATATGGCTCGGCAAGCACATTGAGAAAATGGTGAAAAGCTGTTCAGTAACATTTTACCACCACGCTGCATCACGGATACACTTTTCCCTCTATTCTTTTGTTTGTCATCCAAATAAGTGTCATCACCACTGTTGAGAAAATGACAGGGATTGGCACTGAAATAGAGAAATTTACTTATGCCCTGTATCATTTAGGGTGGAATTACACAAGACGGTACAGCTGTGAAGCATAAAACTAGCTTTTTGTCATTAAGGTAATAAAAGGAACTGCTTTCAAGTAAATACGAAAAATCGAATGGTTACGCCTCTGCGCATGTAGACTCACTCCTTTTTTTAGCCCTCTTCGGTTTTTTATGGAGGCCATGCTGGTGTTATTATTGAGGCAGAACTTTGCGAACCTGCACTCATGTTGAGAAAAAAGTGATATAAAAATGTTACGAGTGAAGCACAAGTTCTGTAATGACACCTATGCAGCACTTTGGCTGCATCCCGTTGATACAGCAGACAGAACAGTGAACGTGTCCTCAAAGAGCAGTTATGCAGAGGCTACATCCTCCCTGCTTTTTTAAAAGCTGGGTTGTTACAGTATTTGCATTAAAATTCTCCAAGGGTATATAAAGTACCAGTTGTACAGGCATATCGTGTTCTCCTCTTCCTTAGTGTGATACCTGTGCCTGTACTGTGAGTTTGTGTTGTTTGTTACTCCGGTTACCACTGCTATGCGTTCAGAGAGATCCTTCCTTTCATTTTGACTTCCCTCCAACTGTTTTTAATCCTTTAATTTTTGTCCTGCTTTATTCGAACTTTATACATTCAGATGGTTAGGGGCTAAACAAATTTTTTTTTTGGTCACTCTCTCAGTGCTACCTTCCTATTTCCACACCAACAAGAAGAGACATTTAAAAGACCTAAAAGTAATCAGTCACTCTCAGCAGCGAAGGCACTCTAATTGAGTCTGACCCTGAATGTGACCGTGTCATCTGGTTTCCATCTCAGCTGCGTCGGCTGATTGAAAGGCGAAAAAGTCTACGGAGATTCGGTTCCTCCTTATTTATTTATGTTCGGTCATACCCTATTTTACGTGACCAAGCAAAGGAATGATGATTTGTAGATGGATCCATTGTGGGAGGGCCCCACTTCGCTGCATTCAGGGAGCTGGAATGTGCATCACACGGTCAGGCCTAAACTGAATGGCTTTGGAGGGGGGTTAAGGGGAGCTGGGGGTGGGAGTGGGGTGCTTGAGCTGTCTACTTTAATCGGCATCTTTACTGAGGGTGGTGCATGTTGACTTTCTTAGGTTTTGCCGTAGAATTCTGCAACTTTCTGACCTGGCGCCACACAATGGCGGCTTTGAAGTGTGCGAAATATGAGTGTCATTTTTTTTAAGCTGTCCCGAAAAGCAACGTTTTTCAATGCTGGGAAAAAAATAGCTTGGATAAACAACACTGACAGCTTGCTTGTGTACCAGGAAGTGCAAACGGGACGCGGGATCTTTTTTAGGTTACAACACATCTGTCACAGCCACAGCGCTGTCCACTTAGTCTGGTTTTGCATCACACACGCTGTCAAACTCTGACTGATGGCTAAATCTGCTGGCTTACATTAATGCTAAGCCACTGTGTAATTAAATATCAGTTAAACCCTTGCCAGGCTACTGAGATATGACCTAAAAAAAATACATCACAGCTTTCTTTTAGATATCAGAGACTGCTGCTGTCGTGTTCTGTAGATTTTTCTTTTCTGTAGATAGGTATTTTTTAAGTAAGTAAGGAAACAAGGAAATAGAATAAAAGCATTTGTTATAAAATTTGTTATAAGAATTGCGCTCTGTGCTTAATGCACTTTGCACTTAATGGCCTGATTAATTCATAGGTGTTTTAAGTGGCACCAGGAGGACACACTGTGTACCCGCTGTTGTTCATTATGCTGTACGCATCAGCTGCATTTTCCTTTGCTCTCCTGGAGGCCAGAAAAGTTGCATTAATTAGGGTTTACTGCAAAATTTCCCCGTTTTGGGGAGTGTTTATGATATTTGTGTGGATTGCCATACGGTAACTGAAATCCTTTTCAGGTAAGAGCCAACCAGCTGCACCCCTTGTTTGTACAGTCGCAGATGTCTGCTTCAAGGGTTCCGTCGCATGTAATCTGTTCTCCTGTGCAGATATTTTTCCTTCAGGATTGCGCTAGTGAAAAACAGAAATTGGTAGCCAGGAAAGTGAAAATATTCTGGAATTAAGAAAAGACTTTGTGAAACAATGCAGTGCTGTTTGAGGGTTAGAAAATGAGATATTTTGAAGTAGAAAAATGAAAGAAATAGCCACTAAAAGGCCTGCTGTGGCCCAATATAATGTGGGATCTTGTCTGTAGGAGGAAAGAGAATGCACAAAAAAGACTCAGCACTCACAGCAGGGTGTCAGACGATGAAGACCACTTGGGAAGTTTATAAAAAAAGGAAGGACACGACCGCACAACACATACTTTTACATATATTATAATTGGATATGGTGATTTATAAAGAATAAAAGTATATATTGGGGAAAAAGTGCCAGTTAGGAAAGAAAGACCCTTCTGTTTCCATGTCTTTATCGTCTTGTCTTGACTCAGTATCTCTCAGGACTCTGCCTTAGTAGTGGCAGCAGTGACATTTACCCTTTCTGTCCACAAAGGACGCTGGCAGAGTGAATACGGGGAGTGTAGGAGAAGCCGGCGACTCCGGGGCACAGGCCAGATGGATTAACTTGAAAGGCACAGCATTGTAAACCAAATTCAAATTAATCCTGTTTTTGTGTCCCGCGATGGAACTATGGCTCTTTTCCAGAGCCTCGGACAGACATTGACGCCAAGGGGCGAGTGGGGCCGTCGTCAAACTCTATTCACGTCACTGCTCTGAATTACCCGTCACCGGAATTGGGGGCTTTCCCAACACAGGAAAAAATTACCTGCAAGAGCCAACTGACTGAAATTTAAATAATACTGTATGAGTTTAAAGCAAATGCACACTTTTCAAAATCACTCTGGTTTTATTATCTGCCTGGCACTTTTTCCCTGGACCGACCTGCATTTTTAAATGCAAACGAGGTGTTGGGATTTCCATACAAAATAGCTCTCAGACCATTTGACCGAGTCCAGGTCGTCACCCTGCTTAGTTGACACAGCTTAACAAATAAAATAGAATTCCAAACCCTCCTCTGCTGAACAGATAATCTGAACCTGTGACCTCACTCCCACATATTCTAGTTTTATTTTCTCTCATACGCAGTGTGGCCTCACTATCATTACAACAATTATGCCTCTGCCTGCCAGCCCCGTTTTCCTTTTTAGCTTTGTTTTTGTAGTGATCCGTAGTCTTTTTTATGAAGACATGTTTATGGGAAAGTTTTGACAATAAATCACTATCAAATTCCTTTTGGAACTGTTTCTTGATACTTCCCCCTTCCTGTTATTTATGTGCCTAATGTGCAGCAGAAGTAGGACAAGCAGTCCCACTGTTCCACCTTGTAATATTTGACACAGCCATTCATTAATTATCCTCCCTGAACTATGTTTCATAGTGCTCTTTGTTTCCTTTTTTTGTCTTTTTGCTCTGAGCATATCTTTCCATGCTCTTTGTTTAATTATTTGCCAACCCAATATCCTTTGGAGATTGCTGCATGAGTAGAAATAGACTCAGTGTCAAACATTTCATTTTTATTTTTTTGTCGCTTTGTCGTTCCTCATCTGGGGAGTTAAAGTTAAGACTATATTGTGAGCCCTCTGTAATGAAGAGGGGAACAGACATCTTTTTTTCTCCTTTGCACATCTGTCCCTGACACTTTTGACCAAAAGGTTCAAAGGACAGATTTATGTTGCATTAAATTCGACTGGGAAGGTTTGTGCTTTGGAACACATGCCTGTGCCCATGCACACACACACACACACACACACACACACACACACACACACACACACACACACACACACACATACCTCCAAGTCGTGAACGTCACAGATGTTTTTGTTCTACTGCCCTACTCTGCTCATGGAGGAGTAATGATCCATGGCGGTTTATATGGACTGCACCTCTTCCTCACTGGTCACATCCACTTGCCTTTTATTGAATCTACCCGGGAAGTTCATATAAACAACCACTTACACGTTGTCGCTGTTTACAAGAAACATTGTACAGTTATTTCTTCTGTTCTTTCTTACATCGCAGCCATTTTTTTAAGTTTACGTTGCAAAGGTGACCCTTTTGGCATTCTTGGATGTGCCCTATTTGGCATGCGGCGTAACCTCAAATCTTGAAGTCGGCTATTAATAAGAAAACTGTGCAGAGACAGACAGTAAGAATGCCAGACAGCCAGTTATGGACAGCAAGGCACATGTGCGAGAGTTATAGATGGTGCATGACAGGCTTAAAGCACACTGAAATGTGTTTGTAGAACGGAGCGTGTAAGGGTAACTCGGATATTTGTGCCCCCGCTGAGCTCTGGGTGCTGTGATAAATGGGGCCATGTAGCCTTTTACTGCCCCGTGCATTCCAGAGTGCAGGCTGTTTACTGTTAAAGCACCTTGCTCCTCATGCCGGCCGCTACCTTCGCCGAGAACATTACCCGGAGTGTAGTTATTCTGACCGGAATTTCAGGCCTAATTCCCTTCAGTGCTCAGAGTTTTCATGACATACCAGTGGCATAACTTCATGGCATAAAGCTCAAGAGATCTAAAGTGCTGTGAGCAAAACAGCATTGCAGCTGTAGAGCGGAATCAGCAGGCACAACTGCAGACATGACAGAGGGGATTTTGTGTTCAGCGGCATTTTAAACCATTAG
Organism: Tetraodon nigroviridis; assembly: GCA_000180735.1. Taxonomy (NCBI): domain Eukaryota; kingdom Metazoa; phylum Chordata; class Actinopteri; order Tetraodontiformes; family Tetraodontidae; genus Tetraodon; species Tetraodon nigroviridis. The sequence goes on from CAAE01015002.1 coordinate 1,616,496, forward strand.
CTACTGTCTCTTGTCTTGTTACCCGAACTGTCTGCGCTGCACAGCTGTATGACTTTTTTTTCCCCCTGTCTGCTTATTTGGATAGATTCCATAGCTCGTTATGGAAGGATTAAGTGCAAGTAAATCCACAGTAGCTGTGAGAAGGACAGTGACCTTGTCCTGCATCCAGCGAATGCCTGCCGTATACTTGCTTCCAACATATTGTGCGGACATGAGCTGATTGGTCGGGGACAGGTGGGGATGTCATCACGACCTTCAGTTTGCCCATGTAATGGCTAGCGTGCCCCTCTGCGGGCGCCTCTGGCTTCATTCAGGCTCTAGTGGCTCGTTAGCAAAATGTCGACTGCTCCTAATATTGGGGCGAAGGACGTTAGCTAGCACTCCCCAGCTCCTTTAGAGGGCAACGTCATAAGTCTGCATGTTTTTGCTTGATAAATGACAGTTAGCCAAGTGTTTCAGCTCACTGTTAGGGTGAAGGCTGACAGCCATGAGAGAAACATTTGGCAGTGTTAGAGGCCCAGTCTTTCCTCCAGCAGCCACTGCCACTTCCTAATCTGGGCTCCATCTTGGTGTGTACCTCGGTGAATATTTGAGGTAAAAAAAAAGAGATTCAGACTTTACTGACAAGTGTGAAATCATTTCAGATGGAATTAAAGTGGAGGATTAGCTTTGGTTTGAGCACAGGAGTGCTCAGGGAGACAAAAAGAGGGAGGAAGAGTTCCCAGGAAACACTAAATAGATTTTTAGTGCCTCTGTAATTGTGTTTCTCTTTGTTTCTTGTCCTGAGAAACAGTCACAGTCATTTTTATGTGTTTTCTCTTGCTATTTTTTTGTTTCTTTTATCTGAAACATTTGAACTGTTAATCTCTAATTTCAGAAAAAAAAAAAAAAAATAAATCACTAAAATGCATAAAAATCATGGAAAAGATTCAGGTGTGTGTGTGTGTGTGTGTGTGTGTGTGTTGCAATTTTTTTTCTTCTTACTGGCCTTTTCACATATTGTAAGCGCCAATCTGTTGTGACATTGTGACACAGAACGCACATTTTCATGCTGCTTCTTTGTCCTCTCTTACCTGCCTGTACTTTTTTCTTCAAAAAGTCCTTTTTTCAAGCCTTAAATAGCTTGTATTCCAGCTTTTTCCCCCTCAGGCAGACAGAAAGTAAAGACCTTTCCTACTATTATCCATTCAATACAGACTTCTTTCATTCCTTTACCTTCCTTCAATCTTATTTTAACCTTCTGTCCATCACTTGCCCAATCACTCTTTTACCCCCGACCTTCCTTCTTGCTCTCTGACATGGTTTTTCCTGATTCCTCTTGGCACCCTTGTTTCTCCCTTTCTTCCGAGCCAGGCTCAGCTGGATGACTGGATCCCTTGTTGAGGTGTTGTTGTGGTTGTTGGCCCAGGCAGTTTCTCAAGGGGCTCCTTCACTGCGTCTGTCTTCTTCAAGTGTTCCCTCTCCCCGACACCCACACTACCCTCCCACACCCCTCCGTTGCCTCACAATGGCGCTGTCAGTTCACAGACCACATGTGTCAGGGCCCAGAGCCCTTATTTAAGACCCAGGTCCTGCCTACGCGTCACCATTCCAGAAACGGCAACAGCACCATGAAAGACAGGGTGTAGGCAGCCATTCAGGAGCCCCGGAAAAACGCAGAAGAAGGCTGGTCTTAAAAAAAAGTAATGGGAATTAAGCTAAAGTGCTCAGTGTGTAAAGAGCTACAGTAACTATTCACCACCCAGAGTGCCCCAAGTTCACAAGGCTTTTAAAAAAAAAATGTGTGAGTATGGTTGTTTGGCTTGTAGGAACAGTGGAGCCTAGCCAAAGTCTGGCACAACGGACCCTGTGTTCGCCCTTTTCTGTCCCAAAGGCCAGAAAGCCAAGACACATTAACAAACACAAGCCACCAATAAAACACAACTGCTGGACATTGTTCCAGCGGTCTTGCCAATTGTCTACTTAGACTCTTTATTCGGAACAGTTAAGCAGTTCGGTTCAAGTGTAGTCTGAGGTCTGTTTTTCTGTTTTAATGGTCACAACTCAATCAATATGGGGAGGGGGTTCTTGTTGTTTCTGTGGTCATATGTTAGTAGCCCCGGAGGCAGTTCTGTTCTGAGTGGGACGGGAGTTTTTAAATAGAATGGTGACTAAGCAGGTAGAGACGAGTGAGTCTGTCACCAGCTTCCTAAAGTTTCTGTGTTGTCAGAGGTCACTAGAGACAGAAGCTCCAATTGATAATCGGTGATGAGTGTCTGAACAGGCTGTTATAACAGAGCTCCCAGTGCCT
>CAAE01015002.1:1619224-1638939 GCA_000180735.1 Tetraodon nigroviridis
GAGAGGGCTTCTTTAACGTGGGGGTGTGGTGGCTCACCATAACAATGCTCTTTCTCTAATGCAAAAGAGAAACAGTCTTTCTTTTTTTTTTGTGAGTGGCAACCGAGCACTTCTGGGACAAATATAAGCTGAAACACTGACACTATAAAAGGGAATTTTTTTTATTGCCAAGACCCATTTTCACTGGTTGTTAAAGTTTCCTCACTGCAGCCATGAAAGCCTAAAATCAATTTCCAACATGAGTGCTGAAAGATATTTGTGGATATTACAAATTTAAAAAAAACAAAAACAAAAAAAAACACGTTAAATGCTCATGGTGGATGTTTGGCTGGGAGATATTCCTCCATGTGATCTATTATCCTTCTCTAATTAAAGCATCACCCAGGGCACATGTGCACTGTAATTGAAGACTAATTGAATCCAAGGTCAGTGCATTTATGCAGTAATGCTCATTTATTTTGTAGTCTGTTTCTTGTAATTGGTTGTCTGTAAAGATCCTCGTCCAGCCCTGGAGCTGTGAGCCACCTCTAAAGCTGTGTCTGAGCCTGGTGAGGACTATAGAGAGGAATTCAGTGACACAGAAAGGTGACTTGAGTCCCAAGGGGCCCCCGATGCTGTCAGTGAGGAAGGGCTTTTGCCTCAGGTCCTGTACTCTTGAGAGGTGCTTCGGCTGTGCTGATAGTGTGTTTGATGTAAATAAGTGTGGTCTAAAGTCCTGCTGGGGTCACAGTTTAACAGAGCCATCAACGTCTTCCATCACCAGATTAGCACTTTGCAGCCAGTCTCACCTGGATGATGAGGGGTTTTTTTTCCCTCTCTTCTTTTTTTTGGCAGATGTCAGTCAGTATGAATCAATAATCCTTGAGTATTAGCATCCTCAATTATGGAACAATGAAATCCTACATGCACAGGTATACACACAAGCGAGACGGCCAAAGAGGAGTTTGACATGTCCTTGCACGTCGGCAGTGAGCAGTTTTCCTGCTCGGTCTGTGTGCCACCTCGACTCTGTCACTTTTTCCATATTAAACAGTGGTATGGCGGGTTCCTGCTGGTGGTGGGGTGAGGGCTGCATCCCAGGGCTGTGGATGTGAGCTTAATCCCCTTATTAACTCAGTCAGTCCTGGGCACAGATGGCAGGTTGGCACTGAAAACATTGTGCAGACACCCCCCTCACACACACACACACACATTTTTATGGTTGCCACTCGAACAGTGTGCGCCTATTCTTCTTAATGGATTTTTGCATTGTTCTGTGTTTGCACAACAGTCAGTTTTGTTGATGTGGCAACAATATTCATTGGAGAAACAACAGTGGAGCCTGCGGAGAGGCACCTGCACAGGTGTACACACAGATTAAAGAGGTTTATATAGCAAAATATGAGTAAACCAGCAGACAATGTGCAGAATTTTTTTGAAAATGTGCATTTACCAGAGCTATTCCAGGGAGCATGTGCTGGTATTTGCAGTTAAATATAGCCAATGATCTAAGAGAGCTTGAGCATTTGATGGTTTCTCGCCGTTGGACGTCCAATTTGATCTTATCGCCTGCATTTCCTCTGTTAATGTGATGCACTGGTGTTCTGTTTGCATATTTCACTTTATTCTACATAGTTTTAATGTGGTTTAGACATCCAGAGAAGGTCATGGGTCAGACCTGGACGTGCGTGTGACTTTCAGAATATGCATGTGTGTGTGAGGGGGGTCATTCTGGACTTCCTGTCGACAGCTGCAAGCTGTGAGCAGATTTATTCTGTGGCAGATGCCGTTGAGGGACACAGCCCCAAGTTTGTGTTTTACCATTTGGGGCATCTATTTATGGACTGGGACTATACAATAGGTCGACTAAGCAAACCAGCTTCAGGTAATAAAATGTTACTGCCTGTGTGTGTTGGGGTGGGGGGGTGGGGGGCGGGGGGGGTCTGTTAAAGTTGCCCTTCATTAGCAGTTGAGGACCTTTCATAGTTGAAAAAAGTGGCACTTTTGGCGCTTCCTTTTCATCCTGCCCACGCCTCCTTGATTCTGCTTAGCGTCTCTGTGACATGATGTCTTAAGCAATCACTGTCCTGGCCTGAGAGTTTGTAAAAGGGAATAACTTTTAATTAAACTCAATTTTTTTATTGTTTGTCATGTGATTCTGTTATCGTAGATAAGCTGCATTGGGTTTTTCAGCTAAGTCGCTTATGTGTAGGCAGTGAGGCCCAGACCCAAACATCCTCAAGAAAAAAGTTAATCATGGTTTTGCTACTTACCTTTGACTTTATAGGAGGCCTGCAAAAGAACAAGTCAGGCCATGCTTTTAGTACTGCACTGTTTCAGTGTTAGTACTCAAATATTTACCATTTTGCCCGTATGTCCACCCACGTTTTTAAAACTGGTCTTTGTACCAGGGGAACTTTTCTCTTCCTTACTTTTTCAAAGCTTTAGTGGTGGAAAAATGACAGATGTTTCACTATAATCTGACAACGTTTGTGGCAGAGTGAGAGAGAGAGATGAATGACATCTGAGAAAACTAGAAAACTGTCATCTGGTGTTTCATTTTTTGTGGGGGTTTTTTTTAGCGAATCACTGACTTGCATCAGCAAATCCACATGCTGACCGGTATGACAAAAAAATAGATAAATAAATAAAATAAAAAAAACAAACCAACTTGGTTGAATGCCATTGAAAAAAAAAGAAATAAATAAAGAGATGCTTGTGTTGAATAAATCTGCCAGCTTCAATGCATAATAAATTCTGCTCGCTCCCTTCTGCCTATGTTGGTTATGGTTTATGTTTAGAGGTCATTCGTCATAAACAGCCTATTCAGACAGTCCTCTCTTTCATATAGACAAATTGTAGGAAAATTCTTAACAAATTGCACTACTTCAAAAAACATGTTGACATTTTTGCAGCTAAGTCAATCGGCTTCCTAATACCATTAACATCATTATCTAATTTAACAATTTCTATTCTTTACAACTGAAACAGGTAAGGAAACAGCAGCTTTAAATTTTATTGTAACAATATTCAAGCAGTGATCTCCAGTTATCATTATAATTTATATATATATGTATCCCACAAGAGTGGGATTGTTCTCTGTTAGGCCTGTGGGGTTAGACCCATTGATGAGCAATATCCTTCACCCCCGTGGTTTCTAAGTACCCTTGAGCTACATGGTCATCAAAGTACTTAGGCCGCTCCTCCACTGCGGCAGCTGGCTTTCATCAGACATGGCCCTCAGATGGGTTGACAAAAGTCAGGAGTAATAATTTCTGGAGATCCGGATGGTGTGAGTCAGATTCAGGGCCATTAAATGATCCTCTGTTATCATATTTAAGACTCTCAGCAAAAACAGACCAACCTTTACCAACAGCACGGTCGAGGCCACCCCCCATCATAAACTGGGTTACCTGCACAGTGCTTCAGCGTGACGTCCTCAGCACCTCTGCCCTCACCTTATCTTTCACAGTTTTCTTATCAGGCTAAAGTGGCTCCAGTATTGACTTTGTGGGTGAGGTTTCCAGCCTTGCCCTCGGCGTGGAGCTCAACACCATTGTTTGTCGTTCTTTACTGATGTGGAGGAATCGATCAGCTCATTTGCTGACTCTGTGGGCAGGGGTTAAGTGTCCTAATGCCAGCTTGACAAATGGGTTCTCTCTTAATGTCAGCAATAACACAGTTGCCCTTTGAACACCTAACTAACAAGCGGGATTGCATTCGGGAATTTATCAGACTGGCAGCGTTTAGTAATAAAACGTTGCAACCTTCCTTGAAATGCAAAACTACTTTTGTTAAGAGTTTTGTTAAATTGGCAAAAATAATGATGTGGGGAGACATCAATAGATCCATGTTTATGCAATTGAAACAAATACCAGCATTGGTCTCACGTAAGAAGTCTTTCGTGGCTTGTTTTTACATAAAACGAGCAAAAGCAAAAGTACGAATTTGACCAGCTTTTTAATTCTCCTCTTTAATGACCTCCTATTCATTCATCCATCCCTCGCTCTGCTTCTAAATAGAGTACTAATGAACCTGCTCACCACAGACATGCTGCCAGCCGCAGTCAGTCAGCATTCTCTGTTCATCTCCTGCGCAACCCTGCAGAGGATTTCTCCCGAGGCTAACGGGAACAAGTCGTATTCTGTTACAGCTAGCACAGGAGAAAGAAAAACGTACTGTTACTAGATATGAGTGAAATCAAATCTGTTTGACTTGCCTGGCAGCCATGGCCGTTTTCCATGCAGGCAGAAAATGTCATGATTGACCGATTGGAATGCAGTTACTCACTGCGCACCTGACAGATTTGTTGGACCATCAGTGTTTAAAGTGGATCTGATGAAGAGGTATTTTATTACCATGGGGATGGGGTTAGAACACAAGTGGCTTCACATCTGACTTTAGTGACCTTAGGAATAATCATTTGGTAATGATTTTTTTTTCCTTGTCTGCTATTTCGCTCTCCATCACGCTGCACATCCTTCAAGCAGCAGAGCAACTTCTATCCATTTCTCATTGTCCAATTTTCCTGTATCTTTTCAGATCTTTGCAGAGCAGACGGAGCGGTTGGCTTATTCACTCCAAAGCCTCTCTCATGTGTCTAAACTAACATTTAGCCTGCGCTTCAAATGCCTGTGGGCTGTGACACACTGCCTTCCTTTGTGTTAGCGTGTATTTGAGTAAATTGAAATAGTGCAGTGAAAGACAGGGCGGAGAAAACAATGGGCCATAAAGAAACCTACAGTCAGGCTCAGAACAGCTGGTGCTGTCTTGTGAGGCTGCACTGTTTGCTTCAGCAGTGTGACAGATGTACTGTAAGCTCTGTTGCTGCTTTTATTGTGTGTGTGTGTGTGTGTGTGTGTGTGTGTGTGTGTGTGTGCATGCTTGCGTATATCTGTGTAGGAAGAAAAGATGAACATTCCAGTGACTGAAGCCATCATGTGCAATTAAATCTTTCTTTCCTTTGTGTTCTTTCTATTTTTATACACACTGTCGCCCAACAAAGCATCTTTGATTATTGACTGCGTGTGGCACAAACAGCTCCTTTGCTCGGTAGCTCAGTCTCAGGTCTAATTTTTCATGTGACGTCGCCCCTTTTTTGCAGAGGAGGAGAAAGAGAAACGCAAGCTCCTGTTTCCTGTCTCAGTCTGGATGGTACCCGTCTGGCTGCTCACCCTGTTGGCCCCACCCTAAAACCCTCTTTATCCACACCATCCCCCATTTTTAGAAATAAATAAATACATGAAACAAAATTCTTTGATAATATATAGATTGGGGATAGGTTTTATGTAATTAAATGTATTTTAGTTGTTTTAGTTTATGGAGCTTGTTTTTTTTTTTTCCAAAATACTAAAAACTTTCCCAAAACTAGCATTTTCCCTTCTATTTATGTGTCTTTGCTTGTGGGCACATTTGTAAAAAAACACTTCTGTATTACCATTCATGCACGGGAATTTTTTTTTTTTTTTTTGCATGCATGCATGCTTTTTATAAAACGCAGCGTGTGGAGCTAATTAAAAGGCCTTGTGTAGGACAGAACCATTCATCTTTGTGATGTACCCAAGCTGTCACTTAACTCCCAGTCCCAGGAAGAATGAACTGCAGTTGTAGGAGTAAAGGGCATCCCAGAGGGTGTCTTTCCTTTCTTGTCATGTCAAAAATCCATATGTTAAGTTGCATATAAAATGGATCTTGTCTTTTATGCTAAAATATTCAGGAGTGATATTTTTCTGCCCATTTCTTCTTTGCCACTTGAAAGAAATCCTCTTCCTCCTGTCAGCCTTTTTCTAGTGAAGCTATTTGATGTTAAGATGTGCTGAAATCTTATAGATTGCCTCTGCACAGCGGTGGAGCTTTTGGATCATAGGGCAGTTTTATTAGTTGTGATGGGGCAGGGGAATAATTTCAGCCACTGAATGTGCATTTGATTCCTGTTTTAGTATTCATCTCAGGCCTGCATATTCTTTGCCCCTTCTTCATGCCCCCTGCCCCCTGCTCCATGGGTGAATCAAAGTTGGCTGCCCCTTTGCCCTCTCATTACCACTGCTAGCCCGAGGGAGGTGCAGCTAGAGAACCGCGAGGTGAAGTCGTTGGGTCAGAGTAAGGTGCTGGTACTCGAAGGAAAAAAAACAAAAAAACACACATTGTATTTTCATGGCTGAGCAAGCCACAATCTGTCTGCTATTGATTATAGATGATGGTAATCAACTGTGTTTCTGAGCCCTGCTTAATATTACCTATGCATGCGGGGGTTAACAGCCTCCTGAGCAGCCCTGGGGCGTGTTTTTCAGGACGAGCCATATTATCCGCGCATTTATCAGTATATAGGGAATTGATTTTCTGGGGTGTGGGGGGTGGACATGATAGAAATACTTGCTGATCCAGAAGCTCTCTGATTAATATTCTTTCTGCTTGAGAGGCTTCAAAGTTTTAGAAACCCAGCATCCATCCGAGTGGAAGCATAAGAATAAATGCGTGATTTGGACAGTCACACTGTGAGCTATCCCTCAACACATGCGCAAAGCTCTGAAAAGTTTAGTGATTTAAAGTCACTCTGACACCGTGACTGATGGTTCCAAACACACCGCTGGGTCATCCTACGTCCTGAAAAGCCCTCCTGCCAAGCAATAGTGATAGTTTTCCTTCTAGTATTTGCAACTTTTTAAAATTGAATTTCAACTGAATCTTCTGAGAGCACATTGAGCGCTCTCTAAATCCTGTAACTCTGCCTGTAAGCGACACCGTAAGATATCACCTGTCTATTTAATTGATAGTCCAGGTTGAACATGGTGGTTTTGACTGGCCTGGTATTGTTGTTGTGCAGTGAGGTCTAGCAGGTTGGAAAACACGCCAGGCAAGAGTAGCAACAGACTTAAAGAACGAACAATGCACAAAACCGTACCCTGGCAAGAACCGTTGTGTGCATTTTAGGCGTGTTTTTGTAATTACCCTGGGTTTTGTATGCTTGACAATGTGAAACAACACCTGCAGAGCACAGAAATGCAACACGTGTGTGCGCGGACGTGTGGGTGTCTGCGGTCGAAAGGTGGAAGAGGTCAATCCCTCAGGGCGTCTGTTGTGCTGGGACACAGTGGGAGCAAGGGGTCAGTGCAAAGAGAGGGGAGGCGGGAAGCCTCACCTCCGCATGAACCTCATAGTGAGAGACGGGCCAGCAAGAGATGAGGGGGGCTGAGACTTGAGCTTGAACATACGTCTGTGAGGCCTTAGACAAATGATCGGGATTTCCTCTGCCTTACCCACCACGTCTGACTGTCTAAGTCTTTATCTTTTATCTGTCCGCCTGGTGCCTCCGGTACCACAGAACTAGCCTCGTTGATACCCACAGTTTGAAACTGTATTACATCAACCACATTTTTCTTTGAGTTTTTAAAAACTATAACCTTTCCTTTGGAGCATGCTGCAAAGGTTTCAGCAGGCTACCAGCTCATAAGAATCCCCCTGTAAGGGGCAAACAACTCTCATATCCAAAATCGATCTCAGAAAATGTATCTGTGAAGCCTTGTCCAAGTGGTGCAGTATGTCTGGCCTTCAGTCCACGCCAATGTGACCGTGTGTGTGAGTGTGTGCGTGATGGATGGTCAAAGCCAGGGTCAAAGTAGGGTCACCCTGTTTGTTTTGCGGTGTTTAGAGTAGATGAGTCGAGGAGGGTCTAAATCATTACACTGTTATTGAGGCCTGCTTGCCGAGCTTCATCATCTCACCTCATTGTCTGATAGGATGTGTGTGTCCTCCCTTCTTTATTACAGATACTCTATTACACAAGTGTGTGTCTGTGTGTGTGCATGCACTAATCTGTGTAGACACTCATAGATAGAAAAAAGAAGGCAGGATCATAAAATACAGTACTTCATCACTCTCTCCTGTTAAGTGTGATCGATTGTCAGTCTCATAACTAATTGTTCCCCGTTGGTTTTAGTTAGCAACATATCAGGAGCTGACATCGTCTTCATTTGTCAGGAGAAGGTCCTTGAGTTTTCTGGCCCGTATGTAATGATGCCATTACTCCTGAATGTAGGTCCACGTGATAGAGTTTGCCTGTAGTTTTGTCATATTGTACCTGCGTGTGTGTGTGTGTGTGTGTGTGTGTGTGTGTGCGCAGTGAAATCAGCTGCCAAGGTTGGCTGGGTTGCAAACATTGTAGGCTGCAGTATGTCCCTGCTCTCCTGCTCTTATTTGACGTTCAGTAACAGCTGCTATTAGCACTGGGATAAGTGGAATTCTCCGCCAAGGAAGATCTCCTCAGTCTTCCCATCATATCCAGAAAACATCAGCTAATATCGCAGCTCTGCAACAATGAGTTTTAGGTTTGTTTTCACAGCACTGCCACCTTCCTGCTTTACACATCTTTATCACCTCAGCTGCTGCTGAGGTGTGTTTGACTACCACCAAGTGTGAATGTGACGCTAAACACCAGTATGTTTGCCTGGTAAACATTTTTGTTAAGTAAGATTCTGGCGTTACTTTATTTAAATTCAATTCAATTAAAACAACGACTGTGCATCCTCCAACAGCCGGCTGATGCTCCATCTCTACTTGCTGTGGCTCCCTGTTTGTAGAAAACAGCTACTGCCATCAAGCACCAAAACGGAATAGTGAAAGCCTTCACCTGGAGCGAGGAAGATCACTGGAGCATATCTTCACTGTCACATCAGACTGTTCCCAAATAAACTCCATCTATGTTTGAATGGAATCCCGTCACATTTATCTCTCCGGGCTGTCCCAGCTTATCTGTGTTCCAGCATGTCAGCCAGAGCGAATTATCATATAGAGGGGTTCCACGTGATGGCTCGTGAACTGTGAGTGGAGTCTTGTTACAAGACAGGTGTATTGGTGTGTGTGTGTGTGTGTGTGTGCGGCCATGTGGACTTGTCAAGAATCACACCATGTTTGAATAGGTAATTATTTTCTTTCTATTGAGATTTTTATTTCCAGATTATCTTTCCTCTAACACTTGTGCGCATCCTGTTACATCTTTCTCATCCTTGTTGGCTCAGAGAACAGTGGTGCAGTTTGGCAGCCAAAGGGTAGTTGGACAGCCGGATTAATCATCTACTTTCAACAAACAAACCCCCCAGAGATGATCACGATCACACAGGGTGATAGTGCTGCTGGTAAGAAGCCTGTGTAATTATCAGAAGTCATGGTTTCAGCAGCAGATCTGTCCCAACTGAGTTTCAGATTAGGATTAGAAATCATCCTTTCCTTTGAGAGTTCACAACAAAACCATCTCTTGCTCTCCACCTAAATGCCTTAACCCTAATTACTGTCAATAAAATAGCATCAAACATTTGCAAATTCTTTCACTCTTTTGAACACTTTTTTTAGTAAAAACTTTAGGCAGCCAGAAGGGAAAAATAGCCAGCCGCAGCCATCTGCGATTTCTTCCTCACGCCTCTCTCCCTGTTTAACTGACTCATCTTCCCACGTGTTTTTGCGCATCTACTCATTTAGCTGCTCCGCTCTGTTATTACCTGGGAATGAGGTGGATTCTTGGTGCAGTCTGCGCTCTGTAGTTTCCTTTCCTCGCTCTTCTATTTAGCCCCTTATGCAACTAACCGTCATTCTGGAGGAGCATTTTTCTTGATGAGCTTGCTCTCATGTGGTGTCACCTCTTTCTCACTGCTTCCAAGCAGCAGCTGCATAGCATTAGTGCCTGTGAATGGCAAATTGCACAATAATAGGTTAATCCTAAATTAAGATCACAGTTTGACACACTGTCAGTCTTGATACAAAATAGTTGTTCCTACTTTCCAAGTTTGGTGGTGATCTTGATTCTCTGTTCTGTCCGAAACTTCCTTTCCTTTGAAGTTTAGCTGGACACACAAGCATGTCAGATACACATGCGGGCCGGATGAGCTTTTCTATTTTAGAATTCTGCCACAGATGAAAGCAAGGTCAGCGACGCTGCTCTGCAGAGCACACTGCCATTTGAATATGGTGCCATGTTTAGACAGGTGTCAGGAAGGATTCGAGCATGTCTAAATGGCCTTCATACCCAGATATTTAATTACTGCATTGGTAATTCATTAACAGCACAAGGGCTGTGATACTTTCCACGCGTTTTATTATGCTAATTGTAATGGATTCTTTTTTAGTGCGCTAATTCTGCATAATGTGCAGGTGCACCTGTCTGTGCACACGTAAATATTAATGATTTATTTTTTTGACACATTTAGCTCTCATTAATGCTGTTCCAGGAAAACACCTGATCCAATTTTTTTTAACAATGATAACAGTTGGCTACAATATATTTTCAGGTACTCAGAAACTAAGACAAGCTGGAGGGAAAAGTAGTGTACTGGCCTAGATGTGAGCGCTTTGCCCAAGATAATCTCTTTTATGCCTTTAATTTGGGAGGATTAGTTACCCACACTCTCTCCTCTCATCTTCTTTTAGCTAACCTTTTATGGGTGGACGCTGCTCCCTTCGGTGCTTCTTTATTTGACTTCATCAGTCTGGTGCTTTTTCTCACTTCACTGAAATTGTGCAATTCTTTCTCTCTGTGTTGAGGGTCAGCGTATAGATCAATGACGCAGTTGTGTTCACCTGAAATGATTTAATAATTTGCTCTAATTTAATCTTGTCTAAAACTTGTCTAACACACCCACACACAAACACACACCAAAGAAAAATCTTTTCACTCCCCAACTGTCCACCATTGATCTGACTGTGCCTTCACTGACTGTGCTCAACCGTGGATTATAATAACAAGAGATGTAGTCCAATGTCTTCTTTAGGTACAAGGACACAGAAGAGAGATGCTGGGACTTTAAATTGCTGCATCTACATCTTCTTGTGTCGGTCTGCTGTCTTTTGTCTGCAGTCTCACAGAAGGTTCTCTGTTCAGAGCTGCTTGTTTCCATATAGAACACAACTGAAGATCGGGCCCCGTAGCTTTGTAACTGCTGACAGAGAAAAAGCTGTTTTATCTCAGCAGGGACATTAAGTAATTAATTTAAAGATAGGTTATCTTAATATGCTGGTTTGATTTCATTCACATTAGCAGTCCTACAGGATTTCTTTATTCTTTGAGGGAACCGTCACCACCTGATATGTCAGAGCAGCACACAAAATCACATCATAGCATATTTTGCCATTATGTAATGGCAAAATAATGCATCTTTTATCGTTTGATGGTGACTTTTTTTATATACGTAATACATTTGGAAACAACCAATGGAATGGAAATCCGATATCATGCTCCATTTCAGCTCTTTCCCTGCATTACTTCTATTTAACATGAGCTGCAGAAATGATTATGCAAAAAAAGAGGAGTGGCCTTGCAGCCTTCAAGACTGATGGCCCCTTTTTCCATTTACTTCCAATCTCTGCCCTGATGTGAAGATGAAGTACTACTTTGCCTTCTTCTCTAGGCTGTCCTTGAGGAGTCCCGTTAAAGACTGACCGGTGGCCTTCCCATCAGGATGCTCACAAGGTCACATCAGGATGCTCTCCTGACCTTTGGCTGCTTTGCAGCAAATTATGATGCATTACAGGGCAAGGCAGTGCTAATGTCTTTGCATGTATTAAACATCTGGCTGCTGCATAATCAAAGGGCCATTTACAAGAGGGGCCCACCTAAAAATGCTTACAGGAAGTAGCGGCAAGTAAAAAAGGTCAGAGGTCAAAGCAAGCGTGTGAAAAGGACCTTTAGTTAATTATTGACTGGCAGAATGCTTTGTACTCGCAGCCAGCTGTAGGAGAGAAGCCATGTGTTTTTTAATATCCTGTTTGTGCCACCTAAATGTTCCTCTGTCAAAAGAAGAAGAATTTTTGGAGAAAACGGAGGCCAGCGCTTTATTGATTATAGATCCTGAAAACAGAAGACAACTACAGAGAATGAATGCAAGCAAGAATGAGTGCTTGCAGAGTGTGTTTGTGTTTTTAGTTTGTGTGCCAGTGTATTTAGCAGGAATGCCTTCCTCTCCTTTGAAAGGTTGTTTCTTCGTCGCGGTTTAGAGACAGTTTCATTCCTGCGGTGTCAGAAATTATACAGTTGGTCTAAAATGGCAAATCTGTTATTTGGACTCCACTTGGCCCTAGCTTGGGATGCTGTTAGGAAATAAATCCATCTATTTATGTTGATTTAATGACAAATTCAGAGTTCTGCAGACATTCTCCTTTTATTAGGCCATAGAAGTGATTGAGAAAGTCATAAAGTAAAAAAAAAAAAAACAACTTTTTTATTTTTTTTTTTTTTTAAATTTCATGGGTTACTACATGCAGAGTTTTCTGATATATGCATCATTTTATCTCATATTATCATCTGATGTGGTTCCTGGTCTCTGTGACGATATTTTGAGTAGCTTCATGATCCAGGCTGGTAAATTAAAGCTCTTTATTGCAACTATTTAAACCTGCAATTAGAACTGACAATTTGGTGTATGAGTCCAATCTATATTGAATCACATTAACTTTATGTTAAGTTTAACTACTGTTAGCCTGAGACATCTGTCCCAGAAATTCAATAAATTATTGACCCTCCTTTAATTAGAACATGAGAATGAATGAATCTTAAGTGCTCCATTTATCTGTGGCCCACATTTGCTGTAAAGTATATTTTTCTTGTGAGTGAACACACACACAGACACCTACACACACACACACACATATTACGAGAGTCTTTTTCTGTGAATTACACTAAAACTTTCTTTTACTAAGCAGGATATACTTTAACTGTTGGCGTCCATATTATAATTTAGCTTTGTGTTGTAGACCTGCGATACAGTACAAGTGTAGCAGCTACTTAAGTGCAGCAATCCATTATTTTGAAACAGCGCTTTGCGGCTTGACTAGTCATTTTAAAGCATTTGTCCAGAAAATTCCTCTAATGTTTGATCATTTTTATTTTAACTTGATCCTTTTATTTATCCTTTTTTTTTTTTTTTTTTTTTTAATGTCTTTCTGCTGCTGATTATTGTGTCTGTGGGATATGTCCTCCCCCACTTTTTTTAATTGGCCAGCTCTCTTCTCCTGTTCCTTGCTAGATAATTGGACATATATCCCCAACCCTCGCCTCCCGATCACTGGCATTCTCCAGCCCCTCTGCAGTCTGTGCACCTCTCATCTCTGTGTGATCTCTCTACGGACCAGTCTTTGACCACTGGATCAAAGGGAATAACCAATCCTGTGCTGTCCAAACACATGCCCGTCTCTTGCTTTTCTTCTTTTGCTTACAACACCACATAACAGTATGAGATGTGTAGTTAGCTCAATATATTGCACCAACATTGCTATCGCCCGCCTCACCAAAGAACAAAGAGCAACATCTCCCTCTACAGTAAATAAAAGACAGGGTAATTAATTTTAGGGAAGCCCTGCTGGAATTATTCATAAAATGTTCAATATCAAAATATTCCACTGCACACTGGTGCTTAATAATTCATGCTCGGCATCTATCTTCATTGGCCAAGGGAGTGCAGGAGTCATCCGTCACTTTAGGAAGCCTTGGTACAGCTCGAACCCAGCGCCCGAGGTGGTTGTCAAGGCTTGCAGAGGTAGGGCAGGAGGAAGGGAACAAAAGAAAGAGGCGTGCAGCTTTGTCATTCTGATGAGTGGGCCTTCCCGTCTCTGGGCAGGGGGCCACATGGAGGAGGGAGAAGGCTGAGTTGTTGACCTTTGGGAAAGGACCACTGGCCTCAGACTGAGTGATAGTGTCAGCAGTGAGTGTAAAACACCTCTATTGGGAATGCCAGGCATTCTTGGGCACTTCTAATTATGAAGAATGCAAAACAACAGCCAGGAGAGGGCTTGCCTCATGCTCGACCGTATGCAAGGCTGTGTCAGTAGCTGCTGCTGTGTGGAACCCGCCGCTGCGTGATTGCACGTCTTACCTTACACACACAGAACAACACAGGTCTGACTCATTTCTTCGCTCAACCTCCGCATTAAAGTTTAGCCCCCATTGAACAAAGGGCTGTCAAATGAGTTAAAAAAAATAAAATGAAATGTTTAATCAGATCAGATGAATTACACGGCCACTGTGGATTTATTTAGGTGAATGGGGGTGGGGTTTGCATGCCAGTAGAATGTTCTATTGTAACTGTGTACTTAATTAATCTAGGATTTTATAAAGCTTTGGGTTTGATACAGTGGATAAGCTTTAAATTATACAATAGAACTCTATCACATTGTAGAACATACTAGCGGATAACAAATGTATTAATTTTAATCACTGTTAACAGTCCTGTTTTTTTTCAAAACCTTATTCTATGAGGTCTAGTGTTAGTGTTCTTATTTTACAGTGGATATGTTGCATTCTTGCTCACTGAGTAAGAGTTTAGACAGTCCCCAGGAGTCCAGCAGACATCATGTCAAAAAACTAGACCTAGAAAAAAACCCAAAAAAACCTAGAATTTCTGCTATTTTAAAACAGATAGTGAAAATAAACCATCTGTGTACTGTTTGCTTTCATTGTGTTGTAATTCGTCTCTCCCGCAAGGCATCCCTGCGAGGCCAAAGGTCTTGTAACTTTATCAGCAGATATGCATGGCTACTGGTTAGTCAGTGATGAAGGGAGGAATGGACAGAGAGGCAGAGAGTGGTGGGAGTCTCTGGAGGCTTTCACACTAGGACACAAAGATCAACAGCAAAATAAAAATAATCTTTTGGGGGTTTTTTTACCCCCTGGGAGAGGGAAACTAGAGTCAGTCCATCTCAGCCTTATTATAAAACCACAGAAGAAGGAGATGTGCAAAGACAAAGGAGCTTTATGAAAGATAGTCAGGCTTCTGGCTTCCTTTAGGACATTATTCAGAATATCTTGAAGGATGGATCCCATCCATAAACTTGTCCCACTGTTCCTTATTTCCTTATCATGAATGCGATGAATGATTAACCCCCCCAGGCCCATCGGGTGAGTGTTTTTTGTGTACCCCCAGTGGCAGATTTGTCATCTCATACAGTTTTACTGTCACCATTGCCCATAAAACATCTGTATTTACTTAGTTGCAGCCAAGCGTTGCCATTACTCTCTAAGGAATGTTCTTGTGCCAACCCCAGTAACCTTGAGTGTAACAGTGAAGGTCAATACAAAGCTGAATTTGGGAAGGGGGGGTTAAATGATAGAGAATGAAAGACTAAATGGTTAATGACAGCAGTAGAGCTTAGGGTGAGGTGAATATTTATTAGCTATAAAGTTCTTTCTATTTTCCGCTCATCTCTCCCTCTTTTTTCAAATATAATTTGATAAGATGTTTCTAGCATTTCTGACATTTCAGCAGAAAATAAATAAATCAGTATTTCTCCCCCCATTACTGTTGTTGCAGAGGTAATTTAATACCCCATTACTTCATATGCGAGCATCTTTGGGGCATTTATTTTCCAATTGTGTTAAAATAAACAGGGCCCAGTCGAGAGCCGGTGACATAGGCAGAGAAGGAGAAAAAATGGTCACAAATGAGGTACAGGTGTGAGCGTAATCAATTTCATGGAGTTTGGTTTTGCAAGGCTGCGTGGTGAAGGAGACCTCCATAATTGGGCTGCCATATCAGACAGGTAATGTATCCACGGCATCCATATACACACATTCCTGCATGGGCCCATGGAAATCACAGGCCACTGAGCACAATGGAGATAGATAGATTTGTTCCTGGTAACCCCTCTTGCTTCAAGGACTTTTTTTGCAAGCTTGCTCATTTATTATAGGAGATGGGCTGTTTGGATGAGCGCTTGTATGGATGGGCTCAGATACATCACGGAGTGTGACCACTGTCGGCTTGTTTGCATCCACTAGATTAGCTGTCTGAGGCTGTGGGTCCAGTGTCTAGAAGATTTTGTTTAGGTTAAATGGCAAATGCCGTGTTGACAGGCACACGAATCACCAGCAATGTGTAATGATGCTACGTTGAAACTAGGTGCAAATATTTGTATTGACCGTTTAGGGGTCATAGAACTGGTTGAGCTGTGCATTCAGAAGCTGCTATTAAAGCACTTAATAAATTATGGACTTTTATCATAATTGGTCCCATTGTTTTCTCGGCACAGCACAATAATGTGTAGGAGAACTGAAAGATTCTGGCATCCTCAGACGTCTGCCGCCACGCTGAGATGCGGCAGAGGCGTGTTCACACTGACAGACGCGCATTTCACAGTCCCCGTGTCGTTTTTCTTGCCTTTAATTGATCCAATTACTCTCTCAAAGACTGCCAGCGCTGCGCCTTATGGTGAGGCAATTGAGATGGAAATTCAGTTGGTTTTAATGGATACACTCCCAATAATAAACCTGCGTTGTGAGAGAGGTGGGGGTTGGGTGCTCCAGACAAATTGCTGCTCACGTGGCGGACGTACATTATGCTAATGTGAGGTGCAGAGATCCTGTCATGTCCCATAAGGTGGGGGGTGGTTTATATTTTCCTGTAATGGTACAATGGAGGAAGGCTCCTCTAATTGCCCCTAGTTTTTGAACATTAAGAGGAAATGAGGATTTTACTCATTGTCCTCAACCATTTTGCACCATGTCAATTTTTACTGGTTCAGGCAGTCAAAGAATGACAGCACAACAAATGTTGCTAAAATACCAAAATGGTGTGGGATAGGTAGGATAAACTTAAAACCAGTTGGAGTTTTATACCTTTGGAGGTTCCTAAGGTGGGTAACCGACCCCCCCCCCCCCCCCACCACCACCACCACCTCCCCCCCTCCCCTCACACTCTCAGTCTGTGACTTTTATCATACACCAGCCTGAAATGGACACCAGTAGACACAGAGGAGGTCCCAGTATCCTGTTTCACCACAGTGGATGAATAGATCTGGGACAACCGAACACACTGCCCCGAGACTGCCCAGGGCACCGCTGCCTGGAGACAAGAGGGATGGAGAATAAGAACGGGTGACTGAAGTGCATTCCTAAGAGGAGGGGCGATGGGATTGAATGACTTTGGTGATACTGGCAGTTAGCAGGATCAGGTTTTCCTTCCTAAAAGTAGGTCTGGTTGGAACAATGACCTGGGCATCTGTCTGGGAAGTGGGAGAGAGACTGGGATCTCCTGCTGAGGGCTGGCAAGAATGCCTTTAATGTGACTCTGGCCCCGGTTCTCATCAGATACTTTGTGACTCCTCTTGTAGAATGCAACATGAAACAAATTGTATCTCTGCATCAATCAGAGCGGCACGCTTGGCGGATCTCAAGCTACATCTCACAGTTAAAATCTCTGCCAGGGAGCAGATTACAGTCAGCAGCTGTGGTTTCTGTGCCAGGGTGACTTGTCTTGTCCTCTGGCCATTTCCTACATTAGATAAAGATCGGCATTCCTCTTCTATACAGATGTAGGTCACATCGGCACAGTAGCACAGGCCTTTTTTGACATATTTGTTTTATTACCCCCTTGAAAGTCCCTTGAAAAGTCAGCTTTTGTATTGCGTAATTCAAATTAGATATGTTGCTCCACTGCATCTATTGTGATAAAATGCATCCATGGTGCAAAATCAGCATCTCCCTCAGGGACATAGGAACATTTATTAAGTCATTGCACAAAAGGATGCTGGACTGTTTTTAGAAAATTGGGACTGACAATTTTCTTCCTCCATAAAGTGAATTAAAGCTATTTTACAGATTTATGTGAACTTAAACATGTTTTGTTGAATATGAACATGTAAAGGCTAAACATTGCTTTTAATTGTAGGAAAAAAAAAACAAAACACATTTCTTCTTCCAGAAATAAATTACTAAAAATGGCAGCACTCACTGCAAATTAGAAATTTAAAAAGTTAGAAAAACAAAAAAAGCATATTAAAAAAAGTTAGCCATGAACAAATGAATGGCGCAGGCATTTAAAAGCATGCCGGAAGGAAATTTAGAAAATGATCCTTTGGGCTGCATGGAGCAGGAGGTGGGGGTGGGGGTGGATGGAGGGTTTCTTTGAGTGAGACTTTGTGGTGGGAACGGGTTAGGACTGGAGATAGAAGGAAAAAGACAGAGATGTCTATCAGTCCAGTCTGCAGCAAACAGGCAAACACAGGTCAGCTCAACTTGTTCCAGTAGCCCCAGCCGGAGGTTGGCCACACCCCGCGGATAAGTCATGCTGCTGCACTCCCCTATCACACTGCTAATTACTGCTTGGCTGTTGGCGGCATTGAATGGATTGGCTGAGACGATACTCCCTCTGTTGCTTCAGGACAGGAAGAGGCTAACTGGAAGCTAATTACCTATGATTTCAGGTCAATTAACTTTGTTCTTTGTCTGCAGTACAGTGTTTATTATCTTTGGGAAATGGAGCTCACGGCGGCACTGCCGGTGTCTTGAATTCATGTTGCACGTCTAAAACATGTGCTCAAACACCAACGCTGTCAGATGAGCAAATAAACTAATTGACAGGAATGGAGAACAAAGGCACAGATTCATCATCCAGATTATTTTTTTAATTTTAAAAAGGGAATAGTAATTTCATCCAACTTGATCCAGTTTTTTCCTAAAGGGATGTTTTATGACACGCTAGGCTGTGCTCAAAGAAGTAGCTGGGTTTGCTGAAAAGGAAATTGAAAATGTGCAGTATACCAGGAATCCCAGTTCATGAAATGATACTTTTGAAGGAAATAAAGAAAGATGATGCAGCACAGAAACCAAGATTGATTTTTTGTTTTTTTTTTTTTTTAGCCAAGTGGGAAAAAAAAAACAGCTGACAAGTATACGAGGCACAATAACAAATGGGCCATTTTAATGTGCACACAGTAAAGTTGGAAGCCAGCATTGCCTTTCTGTGAAATCATTTCCTGAGTCACAGTTACAGATGTCTGATTTAGATTTCTTTGACTTACAGTGAAACAAACGACAGCCCCTCAGCTTCCATTCTGTCTGAAATTTTCCAGAAAATTAATGTTGTCCTTCGAAGCAGGCATGGCATGATAGATAGAATCCATGTGCCTGTGGCCTTTGTGTTTCATAGTGACCTGCCAAAGTTTTTTGGCTAAAGAAACTTGCTGGAAAGCGCCGCTGCTATTTTGCTTGTACGCTGTGCGAGGCCACCGGGCCAAGAGTTGGGGGCGACTGAAGCTGTCAACTCCAACTCTGCTTCTTCAAGCAGACCTACTCACAGAGAATAAGAGATTCTACACATGATACTACACACTAGATTGGTCCAGTTCGCATCGTCGCATCTGCATCGACACAGTGAGAGTCCTCATGCATTCTAATATCTGCACGGGAGTGGGGAATTGTCAATTTTTGTTTTTAATTGTGTTGTGCTACACATTAGCGTGGCACGGAGATCAATACTTGTTAGTGAATGCTGTGGGTGGATGAGAATGCATGCATGAAGGAGCAGCAGAGTGGACACACGTGCAGGTAAAGGGTCCCATCAGCCCGGACACGGCTCTTCTGTTAAACATAGAGTGGTTATGGATTGCTGTTAGCGCATTATTCAGAGGGATTACCATGCTCCTTACATCAACCATGGTTTTTTTAGAGGTACTGGCCTGCTGGAAGCACATAGTTAGGACTCCATTAGGGAATAAGTGTGTTTTTTTTCTTTCTTTTTCTTTTTCCCCACTTACACAGGCATGTGTATCAGAGAATGTCACTCATTCAGTAAACAGATCTCATGCTTCAGCTGTTTAGAGAATTTACTTCATTTTCTTTCTCATCTCTGGAGACATTGCTAAAACAATGGAGCAATGTGCTTTTCATCAGGAAATCAAATGTTTATTGGTTGCTTCCTCCTCCATGGCTGGCTTGTTGCTATTGCATATTAGGCTACCACAGCATGTTATATTTTTGTAAT
>CAAE01015002.1:1639001-1681740 GCA_000180735.1 Tetraodon nigroviridis
GTAATAAAATTTAAAAAACACTTTTGAAGATAATAAAAGAAGTCAGGGCGGCTCATGTGCTTGATAATTAATGATAATTAATATCTGGCCCCAATATTCCCTCATCATACCAGACAGAGAAATCAAATGTACATTTCAGAAAGAAAATTGTGTAGTGGATGACGAGGATGAGGAGCAGGAGGCCAAGTATTGAGCTGAACATAAACTTAATAACAAGCATGAACAATTTTAATTTCTGAATCTGAGAAGTGGCATTGTGTCTTTGAGTATTATCATGAATATCAGCAGCCACTGTGGTTTTTGATCTTATTATATATTATTATCCAGCCACTGTTTGATTTCACATACAAAAAAGTATGATGTGAGCATCTGTCTTTTCCCCGAAACTAATTTGATTTGATTTAGAAATTCGAATCACATTGGACCCCCCAATGGTAAAAGGTCTCTCTCAAAGCCGTCTCTCATCACAAAGGCTGCACGCTGAGCTCGAGGTATAGAGGTCACATCCACTACCGCTTCAAAGACCTGCAGAATCTGTCGTGGGAGCCGTGGCCATTGTCTGCCGTGCAGGTGTGCTGCCTCCGACATGTTCTGAAGATCTTCACAAGGCCTTGGAGCTCCCTGCAGAGATGCTATCTGTTCTAGGCACAGTCAACATGCTGGGGATGCAGACAATGAAAGGCCTGTGGAATTTGGTACCGTGATGGGGGCTGTTTGTAATCAACACAGAGGTTTGGGGGCACATCCAATTAGTTGCAGAAGAAGGTAATATGCTGTACGTGCAAAGCTGAGTGCAGTTTTCCATCCAGCGTAATGCATCCCTGGTGTTTTCCACCACATTATAAAACAGATCCAAATCAGGTGAAATGAAGACTTTAATATCCTGCCTCAGCAATCTGTTATTCTAACGCCAGGCTAAACAATAATTATGCATTTTGCGATATCCTTAGATTAGACAATGATAAACATAAATATTTGATCAGGTTTGGCTGATAAACTGCTACCAGGTTATATGTCACCGAGTTTAATCACAGTTTTTACAAATTACAGAAGAACCGGGGAACGTAAAACTTTACTGCACATACATTAAATGTTTAATACACCAGCAATATTAAACAGTGAAGTGTTGGCATTCTGTCTTGTTTTTAGTCTTCATCTGCCACAATTGGTCTGCTCAGTCATTTCCCGACTTTGTAAACTCTCATCAAATCCAGTTACAAGGAAGGATTCCCACATGCCTCAGACTACAACATTTAGCTTAATTAAACTAGTAAAGCCCTAAACTGGTGTTTGCCGATGTGCCGTGTGTTCAGGCGGGTCTCACCCACATAATGCTCCTCAACAGCAGTCCGATCAGCATCATCTACTGCTCCACAGGGCTGCAAGACTCATCACATCCTCGCCCAATTTGCTTTTTCCTTTGTGAAGCACAATGTAGCCATTTAACAAAATGTACTCTTATCGTAGACCTGCTAGCATGCTTGGACTTGGTACAAACTAAACATGGCTGGCAGCAGATTGTAGTAAATTGTCTGGCCATGCAGGGCACGACAGGCATGTCTTATCTAGGCAGACCTGGGGGAAAAAAGCAAGGAAGGGCTTATCTGTTTGCTGAGCCCTGACCTCTGTGAGCTCGTGATGTTCAGTTAGCGGCAGAGATATTGCGGGGGAGGATGGTGGCTGTGAGGGTGCCTGCTGTTAACTTGTGGCCTCTTCTCTGTCAGCCAGGGCACGGTTTGTGTGTCGACACAGGAGCGCTTCATGTTTGCATTCGCACTTGCTTGTGATGCACACCAGTTCTGTAGTAAAGGTGTTGGGTCAGCAGGTCCTTTCATGATGTGCGGCTGACCCCACAAACCTACGCTTTTTTAGAACATCCTCACTGAGCTCAAACAGCCTCTAGAGACAAATACAGGCAACCATTTTCCCATTTCTCCTATATATATATATTTCTTTTTCTGTCTGTCTGCATTCAGATTTATTCTAAATCAACCTCTACATTTTCTCCTCTCACTACTTCCCCTGTTCTTTTAGATGCACTTTTTTTTTTTTACTTTCAGCATAATCTGGCTGTGATAGATGGGGGCTTTAGACTGACCACATGCCTTTGGATGAGGGGAATGGCATCCACATTAAGAAGGATTTTCTTTTGGGATGGGGTGAACTCAAGGTTGCTGCGTCTGGGAGGTGTACCCTTGGATACCTTCTCAGTGAAGGAATGCAAAAGCAGGAGAGAAAAAGAGATAGATCCTATAGGTTTGTGTTCATGCCAAATATTTGGATGATTTGGATGATGAACAGAAAACATCAGTGCAGCTTGAACCAATGACAAAACATCAAATTATTTTCAAGTTATTGGACTTTATTGTCATTTCATTTACTTTATGTGTATTTTATAGCATTCATAACATCTTTGTTCATCTTCTTCCCAGAAAAAAAAAAAAACACCCCTCTGATGAAGCATTCATATTTAAATTTTATGAAGTCAGTGTTTTGAAGAAACATCAGTATCTGTACTGCAGGAAACTGCTGGGAGTAAAATTGAAAATGTATGAGAAAAAGATTTAATATTCTACTTGTAATTCCTCTCTCATCTTGATTGCAGCAGTTTTCTCTGCATGTTGTGAAAAAAGTGACGGGATCTTGATTAGAACGTGCAGGAATTTCACATTTTGTCAATCACAAAATAATGAATGTTGGCACCCTCAAAATTGGAAAACCAATTTAAAAAAAAACAAAACAAAATTGCAGCCAATAAAGTACCATAATGCACTTTTATTTTTACATTATACCTTCCTGCCAAACTGCAAAATGGAAAAAAAAAAAAAAAAAACAAGACAGATTTTCCTCACACTTTCCTCACATCTAGCAGTATTGTGTGTGTCCTCAGAGTAAAGTCACTGCAGTAGCCCTAAATTTCCTCCTTTCCTGGACCTGGCTTGCAACTATAACTTTACAGCGATTGGTCCTAAATCAGCTCCCCTAGAATGTTATCTAACACTATAAAAAAGGGGGGAACCATAATCACTAAAGGCACTTTTCTTATGTCTGCAGCTCGTCTAATGAGAATAGGACGAGGGAAAATCCAGGGCTTAACGTCAGGCTTGAAATCTTACACAGTGCAAATTTCACAGGGATCAGAGTAATTTCTGGCACACTTGCAAAACTTTCTGGACGGCATCGGCCGGGTTTGATAGAGCGTGCTGCGTAAATCGACAAACGCGACGAAAACCCTTAGTGCCGCTGCGCTGCCGAGTCCGTCACACACACATTAAAGCGGCACGCAAGTGCTGCAGATGAAATTTCAACTAGGTACTTTCTTTCTGGCGCACCATCCCCGACAGCATTCCCTTTGGGGCGGCCATCTCCATTATAACAGCTCACCCCTCTCAGATAGAGGGACATCTCCCACGATGCATCTGGGAGAGTTTAGGGTCCATGTGGTAATTGTTTAAAACAGGGACATCGACTGATCAGAGAAAGATGTGCTGCTCGCAGGCTACCCAGCAGATGTTTGGATCCCAGGGCTCTTATTTGCTTGGTCTCGCCCACTTAAACATCTTTGTGCCCCGGTTTCTCCGGAAGAACCCACTTCCCCACACTTTTGTTTAACCTCACGAACCTTTTTCCACTTTTTGTCTTTGCTGTCTCTCTCTCCCCCTGTGCCTGTTAAAGTGATTGGGGAAGTTTTCCGTGTGGTGGAAATGAAAGTGGCCATGAGAAAAGGCTGAGGGATCTGCTGCAACCTTACATCAGAGCCCCTCCCTCATGTCTCCCTCCACTCACCCCTGATCACATTACTCTTCCCCAGTTACCTCCACAACAGCAGCTGATGTAATCCTAGTATAAAGTCCTGTTCAGACCGCAACATAGTCTTGTCCACAACGGACACTCACTCCTACTGTTTCTTCAACTTTAGTCAGATTAGACTTTCATTTGGACCTAAGTCCGTGAGGCTAGGGTTTCTACTGTGCCAGTTCTAGATGAGGAGGAGATTTTAAAGTTATGTACTCGGAATTATTTTGTTTAAAATGCCACAGAGAGAACATCCAGGCACCACATGGTTGCTGGATCTCATTAAGAATGCATTCATGACACACAGCTCAAACATACCGGTGCTGTAATCAGGCAGGGAGGACTGGATTCAAGCAGACACACCTGCCTGTGCTTGTGTGAGGCTCTGACTGTGTTGAACAGCGGATGTCTGCTTGTCAGCTCCCAAGAGCCTGGGTGAGTCTGAAGACGTCGGATTTTCGGCTCCTCTACTGGACCCGCTTGCATAGGACTGGAGAAAGATAAGACACAGAACCTGTCTCATCATCATAGATGTGTGACGTCTCTAAATATTTGCAACCAACGATGCAAGCTGCAGGTGTAATGATACTCTGCAGGAAAGCAGGTCGTGTTTATTCAAGTTGTTTCTCTGATGGTGTCTGTTAGCTTTTCCCCAACCCATGTCTGGCTACCACAACTTTTCCCCGGACTGAAAACGAGCCTGTATCATAGCATGTCATATCAAATTTGGTGCATCTGCAGGAAGTACAGAACCATGGCGCTAACTCATTACTCCATTTCCTTCTCATCTCCTGCTCGTCCTCCCGTCACCATTCACAGATAAGCGGGTCCACTAAACCGGTCTCTGGTCGGATCTAGTTTGGGGGTTTATACACAGCGTCATTGTCAGAGCAGAGCCAAGGAGGGGTCAGATCTGGAAGAGTAGAGGAGAGGGGAGGGTCGCTGCTGGGGCTCCAGGAGCCTGGAATGTTAATTGGGAAGATTGTTTTAATAAGGTCCTCATCTTTGCAAATGCTGGGAGAGGCCTCGCATGTGGGGCCACACAGACAGGAGGGCAGCTCACAGCCAGACATTGTCAGCAAACATGACTGACACGATATGAAGTGAGCTGTGCAAAACAACTCAGTCACAAGTGGTTAAAGAGTCTCTCTCGCCTGCTCTGTGTTTGCATCTGCCTTGAAAAGGAGTAGGAGGATTTAGCATGAAGAGCGTTCTGTATTGACAAATGTGCAGTCTGTACAGTGCATGTTTAACACGTTTGCGTAAAGACACAGAGATTAGTACAGATCTATCTGTAAGTAAGCGAAGTTCCCGAAAACCTAAAAATAAAACATGGCATCAGCATGTATTTTCAGAATCAACATCCTGACTCGGCTGGATAATCCATTAACCACACTATCGGCACTTTTCCCATGAACTTTTTCTTCTAAAAAAAAAAGTAGTTCAGATAGATATTTTGCAGTCAAAGATATTTTTTTGGAAAACAATTAGAGACAAATGAGTTGAGATTAGACCATGTAGATGAACCTAAAAATCCATCTACAATAGGCATTTTTTGGCCTCTTGAGGTGAAGGAGGGGACGGCAGAGCCCCTGTGGGTTTCTTCCATGTTCCCTGTGAGTGGGGCAGTGTATGAGCACAGGTGTACACGAGTGTGAAGAGTAGTGTTACATGTTGTTTCGTGTTTCCACAGAGAAAGCTTCAGGCTCAACATTTGCACATTGGTGAGAGCCGCTCAGCTCGTCTTCTCAGTTTCTCCTCTTCCTCAGGGAGCCGTCAGTGGAGGCTCGCTGTCGATGAGGACATCTGATAGACATGCTTCTTTAAGTGCTGACAGGTCATCTTTTGTTGTGTACATTCGAGAATTCTCCTCCTGTAGGATGATTTACCAGCAACATCATCCTCATCAGGTTTGGATGCATTGTGAAACCCTTCTACCAGCATCGGGTGTGTGTTGCAAAGTCCAAGTGTTTTATTTTGCTGGGTTAGCTGCTAATGAGAAAAAAGTTTTTAACACATTCCTAGGTGCCTGATGATGTGTTTGCACGACGGATACTCAATCACACTTCAGAATGAAAACAAAGCTCAATTGCCAGCAGCCAACAAATCCTTGAAATTACTTGTCTACATTTTTCACTCATTAAACAAAAGTGTGAAAATCACACACAGATGTCTGTTAAACGGTTTGGTTTTTTGCTGTGCCCTGCTATCGGGATTTTATGGGATTTTTTATGCTTTTAAAGGCAGTCTTAGGTTTTTTGTTTTTGTTTTTTAGAGAAAATCCTTCCCAAGCTGTTTTTTTCTTGCCAAATTTCAACAGTATTACTGCTAAAAAAAAGTCTCTTTTTGATTTGAGGGACGAAGGTATTCTCATCTCACACTCCAAACTCAAACAGGGTACTGTTTTTAGAGCCTAAATATGCCAAGCTCACAAAAAACGAGCCTCTGCGACTGCCGTCCAGGTGCCTTTCACTGTGTGTGCCATCTCTCTCCTGCTCTCTCTTTCTCTCTCTCTCTTCATCTGTCTCTCTCTAGGTACGCACAAGAAAACTTTTTTTAAGTTAAACAAACACAGGCAGTCAATGGTCTCTCTGTCTGCACAGCCGTGGGGTAACATTTCCTTTATGTGGTGTGCGCGAGTGTGTGTGTGTGTCTGCACATGCTTATGTTTCCTCATGTTGCGCCATAACGCTGTTTGAAATGAATGCACAGGAGGTCCACATGTGTACATGTGTCCACATTGTGTGCATCCTGTGCCTCCTTCTTTTTGCTGTGCACCTTCACTCAGCATTTGTTAACAGTACAGGTGTTGTTCATTCTGCACATGCCAGCAGCAATAGAGTGCATGATACATCTCTGTTGCATGAGCGTGTGTGAATTTTTTATGTCTGTCTGTTTGGCCTTGTTAGCTGTTGAGTGTGTTCCTCTGTTCTGATTCAGCGGACGGAGACTCATTTTGTTACAGAAGAATTACTTTTGTGTTTTTGTAATGTAACACCAAGGAATCTACATTATTGTCAATGAGCCCCCCCTCTGTGTTTATGATGGTTTTTATCAAGTAAATGTAACGTAAATCTTTTTTGGTGGAATTCGTGGCCAGAGTGAACATCTCTTTTTTTTTAAAGCAGCAGCGGGAGTGGCCACCTGGGTGATTTCCCAACAGCAGATCTGCTTGAATTATTCGCAGAAATATAGACGCATACACACCAGTGTCTCTTATTGGTTTAGAAAATGTCGCTCGGTCAATTTTAAACTATTTCAGACATGTCACTTAGTACACATTTGATTTACAACGATCCTGAATGCACCACTAATCCTCCAGAACCACAAAACATAAATTTTGACTAATGAGGGAAACAGTTAACAATGTTAGGGTGTTACTTTATAACAACCCCCTTAGTCTTCATCTGTCTCTCTCTAAGTACGACAAGAAAACTTATGGCCATTTAAACAAACACAGGCAGTCAATGGTCTCTCTGTCTGCACAGCCGTGGGGTAACATTTCCTTTATGTAGTGTGCGCGAGTGTGTGTGTGTGTCTGCACATGCTTATGTTTTCTTCATGTTGAGCCATAACGCTGTTTGAGATGAATGCACAGGAGGTCCACATGTGTAAATGTGTCCACATTGTGTGCATCCTGTGTGTTGAGTGTGTTCCTCTGTTCTGATTCAGCGGACGCAGACTCATTTTGTTACAGAAGAATTACTTTTGTGTTTTTGTAATGTAACACCAAGGAATCTACATTATTGTCAATGAGCCCCCCCTCTGTGTTTATGATGGTTTTTATCAAGTAAATGTAACGTAAATCTTTTTTGCATGCTGCAGGAGATGAGAGGCACTCTGCGGGGTGGACGAGAGGGCATGAGCTCAGAGCTGAGGAATGAAAGCGAGGGAAGTCTGCCATGTCCAATCTCATCTCTCCAGAGGGGCTAAGGGGCAATGGGGGGAATGAGCAGGAGAGCAGAGAAAAAAAGGGGGATGATTCTCTAAAGTACCCTGATGAAGATTTACCCACACCAAGGTCTAAGCTATCCACCTGTGGCAGTGATAGAGTGGCATAGGTTAGCATGCCATTGTTATAAGCCTCTGTTAGATGTCGCTGCTCAGTGTGTGTGTGTGAAGTGAAGTCGGCGCTAAGGGGTGTCAGAGCAATCTCCCAGTAAAATGAGAAAAACATGAATGACTGTTCAGGTGAACGACCTGAAGGAAACCAAAAGACACAAGAAACAAAAAATACATAAAGTTTCTCTTTCCTTACCCCCCCCTTTCCTGCGTGGATTTCATGAAGTGAATTTTTTTTGCTTTTGCGTTTGAGCACATTTTCCCTCGCTAACTTCTGTAAACTTTTTTTGTTATTAGTTTTTCTTTCTCTCCCCTTAAGGAGCTTGCAGTGTTTAAAGAAGAAAATCCCCCGTGCTAAAGCCAGACCCATGCTGTGCTCCGTGTCTCCACAGGATTGACTCTGGGTGCCTATTGATAAATCTTTAATTCCCTCGTGGGTTTGTTTTTGTATCCTTCCAGGGCTTGCAGGGAGGCTTGTTGTACTTGGTTTAATTTCCTCAGAACAAAGCTCATCTGATCTTCCCACCCTGACTTGTGTGTGGCATTAGGTCTTCATTTTCATTAAGGTTGGAGGGGCAGCAGCAAGGGAATCTCATTTTAATTTGACATTTACACATCTGTGTTCAATTTCCTGGGGAAGATTGTGTTTGTGTGTGCGTGTGAGGGCGATCATTTCTGGAGGGGACGGGCCTGAGAGTCTCAGCTCTAAGAGCATCCATCTCAGATGACCTTTAAAAGCAAGGCATGCATGTAAGAAATGATAGCAGCTAATTACGTTAGCCTCGATGATATGCAGTAGCTTAGATTTGCTACTGTGGACCTGGGGAGTGATTTGTCAAACACTAGAATGTGGCCGGATGAGGCTTGGCAGAAGTATTGGGTGCCACTTCAAACTAAGTCTTCGCTTTGATAGATATGGTTGTTTAATGGTGCTCAGTCAGCTGTTTGTCTTGCAGTGAAGCATGCCATTTTGATGAGATAGGCTCTGTTTTGCTTTTGCACCAGTGAAAAGAGGAAATGCAATGGAAAATAGAACCTTTCAGCTTCCCAAAACTGTATTCACGTCCGTCCAGATCTGGATAAGTCACCATTTTTATCCAATCATCGGGATATTTGGGCAAATCCAGGATGGACAAAGAGGCATCTTTATGTGGGACATGTGACTTTGGCCTATTTCCACATAATAAGCCACAAACTGAACCTGCATCTTTATATGCACCCTCCTGTATGCACACACAAACACACACGCTGAGTTTGGCCTCGCTGTTAATAGTGCAGGAAATATTATCTGCTGGGGGACAGCTGCAGGCTCGCTGCACAGACAGAATGGTAGAGTAGGCTCATTATCCCAAACACAGGCCACACCGAACATGTTCACACGCACACACACACACACACACACACACACACACACACACACACACACACACACACACTCTTTCAGGGCAGCGCAGCATGAGCGCCCCTCTGTCTTGTTTGTTCCCTCATTTCTGGCTCCCAGAGCAGGAGCATGCTGGGAGACAGGTGACCCAGGCTGGATGGAAACAGGAAAGAGGGATACTGGGTGTAGGATTCAACCACGGAAGCAGAGGATCAGAACCTAACACGGCTTCTGCTCAGTACCCCAGTCTGTCTGCCTCCCTTTCTTTTCCCGGGGATTTTGTTTTCCACTACATGCAGATGTCCGGGGCTATCTTCCCCGCTGCAGTCAGCTGTGTTTATAACAAAGAGGTGTTAGTTTGAAGGAGCGAGGGCAGCACAGTAGAAGAGTGAGGGCTTGTTAAGGAGGGCTAGAGATCACTGCGATGTTGCTGTAAACACTGGACGATGCCAGCTCTCCCTCTGGCCTCAAACTACTCAATTTTAACATGGCCTAATTCCCCCCCCACTCCCCCTGCCCACTTATTTTCCCTACAGCAATTCCCCTTTGATTTTCCAGGGGGACAAGCACATCTACATGCTAGGCAAAAGACTAAGCAACAGCAGTTGAGAGCAGCTGAGAGGAGATGGTGTGCACCCAATCTAGAAGCTAAACTTACAAGCATGCTTTTATTGCATATGAATTATAAGGTCAAAGGGCTTGAACTTCCATGAAGATGTAAACTCTTGGTGTCAGCAGATCACTCCTCCATCAGGTGGAGCTTTCTGATGATGCTGACATGGGTCTTCAGTTGTAGCTCTAAAGGATCAGGTGGTTGCTGTTTACATTTGCATTCCTTGATCGCTGCATCTGCGCCGCAGCCAATGAGCTCATCCGCCGTGCAGCTGCACCACATGCTGATTTGGGAAAAGAATGAATGTTGAAATTTTAATTTAGCAAAGAACGCATGCCTCTCCCTTACAGAGGAGTTATTTTTGCTTCGTTTTTGATTAATGAGTTCATTTTATTAAAAAAAAGATAGGTGTTCAAAAATGTTTCAGATGTGCAGCCAAGAAATGCTTTTATCATCCTCTTTTTTTAACTGCAAAAGCAGTTTCCTTCCTTTGGACTCGACTCTTTTTCTGCGTTTCGCGGAGTGGTATCTGAGCTCAGCGCCCACCAATTAAGTGCTTAAAGGGTTTAGTCAGGAATTTGTTGGCTGTCAGTAGGTGAGGGGTCCTGGAGTGACTCCCACTTTGATCTGTGACTGAGGTGATCTGAAAATGAGCTTAGGACTGTAAGACAATGGGAACTTCTCATCTCTCTCAAAAACAGGCAAACCATGCATTTCCATCTAGCTGCATTGATAAAGGCGCACAGGCTACGCTGCGCTTTCCGCCATTTACTAACTCTTCTAACAATTATTTTCAGTTTTATATGTATGCTGTGAACCTGGGAAAATGATTCCTGACATACAAAGGAAGAATCTTGTTGCTTTTTCGTTATTTGACCTTGTCAGATTTATCTGAAAATCCAGTAACACACAGTTCGAAGACAGACTTTGTGGTTTCTCTGTTTTCTTCTGAAAGAAGATCTGCATAGATCTGCTCTGTTGGATCTGCCAGTTAGTAGTAACATTATTGTGGCCCTCCACCTTTTTGGTGCAGATGAATATCCTCACTCTCTACTATGGAATAAATTACATCCAGGGGTAAGATACTGTGGCCTCTCATCTTAGAATAATGTAAATCCATAGCCGAGGCGTCTTTTTTTTACCTCATCTCTTGCAGTGAAAAACGATGCAAATGTGAACAATCTCCCGGCAGAGTCCTTAAGGCAGCAGCATTGGATTGGATCCCATGTAGATTTTCATCTTGGTTAGGATGCAGTTCAGCATGGAAGCATGTAAATGTGTGTCAGCAGAAGATGAAGAAGTGATGGAGGTCATCTACATGCATTAATATTCTGATATGTGTGTGATAAGATGCAGGTTGGGTCAACATGATGAACATAGTGATTCATGCCGCTGCCTGTCCAGAATTTTTATTATTGGGTTCTTCGTGATTTTAAGTTTTTCAGAATTTTCATATTTTTAAAATGGTTTCTTATTTTCCTTTTTTTGCAGTTTTACGCGATGACTTCAGACAAAATCCTGCAGACGTAATCGTGGCGGCCGGAGAACCCGCGGTCCTGGAGTGCCAACCCCCACGCGGACATCCTGAACCCACCATATCATGGAAGAAAGATGGCATCAACATTGACGACCGTGACGAGAGAATCACTGTAGGTTTTTATTTTCTTCCTGTGTTTGCAGGTGTGGTTTAAACCACTGTATGGATGATGTCAAAATCAATGACCCAGTAACCAAGTCAATTCAGCACCATCACACTGTCTGCTGAAGGATTGATTTGCTTTGCTCATTATTTGCACCTAGCAATTACAGAACCCCAGGAAGACATTTTGGTGGCAACAGCCTTTAATGACTGTGGGGGAGAGAATGGGTCTTGTCGCTCTATCAGTCAGCAGCGCCGCATTGATCAGGGAGGGCCTGCTGATGAAATCACCTCTGAGGAGCGTCGATACGGATGGACAAATGAGCTGAGCGAAATTGCAGAGTAAAAACGAATTCTCTGCCACAGCCTGATGCCAAATCCAAACAGCTTTGGTTTGGAACCAAACTGCCAACTCCTCCGCTTTAATTGAAGCACCTGCAGGTGTAGCTGCATGCTGAGAGGCCATCTTGATAAATGCAGTTCTCTTTTACTGTTGTTTTAAGTCGAAAAAAAAGATTTAGACACAGCACTCGGCCAATGGACAATGGTTCCAGTGGTAATAAGCTGTGGTCTGAAGTTTGCACGATTTGAGATGTATTCCAGGGCGAAGGAGTCAAGTTCTGTGGCCAAGTGCTGCTGATGGCTAACCTCACGGTGCAGGCATGGAAAACCAGTTTAATGAATAAGCTCCAGTAATAAAAAAATGTTCCACACTGTTGCAGGGTGCTGAAATCCACAGTTATTTTTCGGCAAGTTAAAAATTATGATTTGTTGCTGTTGGAAGTCTTCAGTGTACAGCAGCAATGGACCAACTGATTTTTTTTTTTTTCTCAGTTGGCTGTAATTATAACTCAAACTCCCTAAAAGTGCAGCTTCATTAAATAAAAATATATTTACTATCAAACCATACTTAACACCCTTTTCTTCCGGTTGTTTCGACACAATAATCTTGCTGATGGGCTGTTTGTGTTTTTGTGCAGTAGAGGGTAAAACATGCGCACCGCTGCTTTCCCCCAGTGTTGGACCCTCGGTGGATCTGTAGGCAGGCTTTGGTGCGCCAGCCGCTGTTGCTCACTGTAAACTTCCTGTCAAGCACAAAACCTCACAGTCTGAGCGTTCCCAGCAGAGCACTTTGAAAGTAGCACTAAGTGTGTGCAATCAAGTGTGACGACTGACTGAAGTCTAGACGATGTCCTGTGGACAGCAGCGCAGATTGTATTCGAAGAAACGCAGCTACGGGGCTATGACCCAAGAGTTTGGGTCGTTGGGTTTTTATTTTTTTTAATTTTTTTTTTACGGAATTGGGTATAAGAAAATTCTGGGTCATAACGCAGAACGCTTAGGCTGGAATTTTTATAATGTGATGAACAGCTGAGCTCGTCAAAGGGCCCCCTTGCATTGTTGTGTTTAGTCCATTCCTCCCTCTCTGCAGCATGCTGGAACGTGCAGTCTCCTTGGTGATCGTCGGTGATCTGAACAGGGTCCCAAAGCAGATGCAGCGAGTATTTTCTCTCTGTTCTCCACTCCAGGGATGGGTTTTTCAGCGTTTCGGTTATCCCGGGGTAGAGACAAGGCAGAGGGGAACTCTCTTTCGTCTGGTCAGCTGCGCGTAAACGCCAGTGACATGCTGGGTGCCATCACGCACATATTTGTAGCCCGATGTGAGTTTTCTGTGAAAAGTTTTCCCGCTGGGCTGTAAAAACCCGAGGTGGGCCTGGCGCTCTGTGCCGCTGAAAACAGCTGTCTGCAATTCTCACAGGAGTGTAAGCAGAAGCTGGAAGAACGCCAGCGTGTTTTTGACCGAGACCAACACAAACAGCCCAAACACCCCACATTGTCCTTCCCTTTGTGCATTTGTGGGGACTAATTATCAGTCTGGAAAATGAACACCCTTCCTCATTGCTGTGTGAGTCCAGGCTGAATGGAGGATTTTCCATTATCACTTCTGCCAAACAGCAAAAGACAAAAGGCAGCGGGATGGAGCCATCTCAGTGTAATGCTAGGATAATGGCTAAATCGTTGTGGCTTTCTGCAGCCGGTGTGCTTTGCTGCGTTGAGTTGAAATAATATGCATTAGTAAAAATTATTTATTTTAACCCATATTTTAGAGTCTCTTCTCTTCTGGCACTCTAAATATCCCTGTGGAGATCTGGGAAACGGCCACTTCCACACAGAAGTTAGAATATGGATGACGTGGATGGGCTTTAAGTGGATCCTCATGTCAAAGCCCCGTGGAACCAACAGCGCAGCCCCACACTTTGCTTGCTTGCTAGTCTGGCCTGACCTTGGGCCTTTTGTGAGTGTCGCAGCGTTTTAACAGCTAAGCCATTCCTCAAACAAACAGTAACATAATGATACTTCAAACCCCTCCAGCACCGCAGGGTGCCCCGAATAAGCCAGATGTTTTCAGACTCTTCAGGTTTCTGCATCCTGCCTCTCCACAATGAATATTAACCAGGGGTGAGAGGCTGAGGAATGTGTTACCGCTGCTACTTTGGGAAAAAGAAAAATAACAAAAACATTATTTACGCTCTGCATGTTTGTCAGAAGTGAGGAGCTCTTGAGTTTGAACATTGCTGTCACAAAGACAAGCAATTCTTGCAGTATTGTGTGTCACGCTTTCTGTCAGTGCTGCTCTAATGAGGGGATCGCTTACCTGTGAGAAGGAGGGTGTCCCGCTCCTGCAGGCCGATGTGCTTCTAAAACCCTAAGCCTCACCAAGGAACAGAGATCACCGCCCTGCCGCGCTATTGTCAGTCTGTGCTGACTGGCGGGGCCGTGAGCTCAGAGAGGAGACGAGGAGCCGGGGCCGAGGCTGGGACCGGGGCTGGGGCTGCCTGAGAACAAAGCACCTCCTCTGGCCTGTAATCAAAGCCCTGGGAAATAACTGGCATGATATTCACCTGGACATACACACATTCACCTGTTTGTGAATGTGGGTTTACTTGCTTTTACTTGCTCCCCATTTTGCTTGTACACAAAGCAATGTGTGTAAAAGAGTCTAAACAATGGTGGATGAAACTGTCTAGCAGCCTATGGTGTTCCCAGGGGACCGTCGGTTATGTGGTTCAGTAAGCTTAGCCAGAAAATGGCAGATGAGTGGGAACAGCAAACTGCAAGGCAGGGAACTAATCGTTCTCTGACCCTGTGAGCAACCCAATAAGCAACATTTGAAGCACGCAGCCATTTTATGTTTGAGTGGATGACATCACGGTATTGTAATGGCCTCTGAGTGTCTCTTGGACTCTAATGTTGCTGTTTTTTTCCCCTCTATTAACTTCTTACGCCCTACTTTTACTCTCTCAGATTCGCGGAGGGAAGCTGATGATCACGAATGCCCGGAAGAGCGATGCCGGAAAATACGTGTGCGTTGGCACAAACATGGTCGGGGAGCGCGAGAGCGAAATAGCCGAACTCACAGTTCTAGGTAAATTCCCCGTTCTGTACCCTCCCCGTTTCCTGTCATACGCACTATACAAGTATGATTACACACACTTGATTTCTGTTTGTCTGTGCTCATAAACAAACTCCAGATGTCCAGCTTTGCTGCTCAATCTCCCAGGAAACTAAATGGTGTCACTGACCTATATCAGATAGAGTGTGAGATGACCTCCAGTCTTACACATAGCCATGAATCCCCCAGAAGCCTCATCTCTTTTTTCACAATGACTGACCTCTGACCCCCATATTCTCCGGTGTCCAGACCTTTGATTTTTATCACCAATTTCTTCTGTCTTCTCTCCTGTGATCGTTTGTATTATGCGTCAGATTACACTTTTGTAAACTAAAATTCCGCTTCCAGTGAAATATCTCGTTTAATGTAAGATTTGTTCAAAATGTTTGTGTTATGGAGAGTAAAAAAAGAAAAGCCTCTGACTTGACATACCCACCACAAACTCTTAGAGCTAAACGCCATGGATGATGGCATTAGCAAGATGACAGGGTGGATTACACTTGCTTTACAGACTTTTTCACAGTCTTGTTTTTGGTTTATGTGTAATTTAACATTATCTGGGCGTAACTGCGGTATTTTAATGCATCTGTCCTCTTAAATTCTATTGAATCCTAAGACCATATAGCTAATTAGATTGCTTTTTATAAATCTCTTGGAACAGAGTAAATGAAAACAAAATCAAGACTTAAGTGGGATTTACGGAATTTCATCATGAGGCAGATGAAGCATTACTCTAGGGATACTCTGTGTTGTGTAATTTACATTTTAATTGATGTTTTGCTGTTTTCAAACAGAACGTCCTAGCTTCGTTCGTCGCCCCAGCAGTCAGGTGGTATTAGTGGACCAAAGTGTAGAGTTTAGGTGTGAAGCCCGTGGCGACCCAGTTCCCACTGTGCGTTGGAGAAAAGATGATGGCGACCTGCCCAAAGGAAGGTAGGCCTCATCACTTGGAGCTCTTTAAATGCCCTTCCTGCGTTTTGTCTCCATCAGCAGTTGACTCTGATACTTCAGAATGCTTCTTCGTGGCCTATTTCCGTCTTGTCCAGATACGAGATCCGTGAAGACCACACCCTGAAGATTCGCCGTCTCATCTCAGCCGACGTTGGCTCTTACACCTGCGTGGCAGAGAACATGGTCGGCAAGGCGGAGGCGTCGGCCACGCTCACCGTCCACGGTAATTACGCAGCATTTTCTCTTTAATCCTCCAAGAATCTCTTTGAACTCGGCTCTTTTTGCAAACGTATTTCTTTGATAAACCTGTTCACGTGGAACTAAAGCACTTTGAATTGATCACACGGTCCGCACTTCCAAATATTTTCCCTCAATTAGTCAATTGATTTCTAATAAAAGAGAAGTGCAAAAATCCATATTTGCTATTAAGCCGTGGCTGAGCGTTGATTGATTGTGTTTGCCCCACACAAGTGGCATTTCTCAAGTGATTTAAGACCTACTTCTTAGTCTTATTTCTAAACCTTTAGAATCTGTGCGTCTCCTGCGACTCCACAGTCGGACATCTTATTAACACAGATGGAATATAAAGCGGTCGGTCACACACAGTGAACATTCAGAAAGGAGTCATTGAAAGAAACCGGGGGGCTGGGAGCGCCTACCCCCAAACCCTCCTGGGAGTCAGAAGAACACAGGGGCCATTTAATGCCAAGCTAATGGGAATGCTGGGAGAGGAGGGAAGGGATCGGCGCTCGAGAGATTTGACAGTGAGCGAGTCGGCCTCGGCGGCGGGTGGCTAGCGATGCAGAACGGTATTGGGAAGCGGGGCTAGGGCCACAAATGTGGTGAAGAAAATGGGGGTGGTATTGTGTTCTGGGTCGATCATATTAACGTCACTCTCAGAAGATATAAGGAGACAAGGCAATTTCACTCATCTGGGGTGCCCGTCTTCACATCGCTGCCCTTTGCAATTACTCCCTGATTTTCTCTGTTAAACCTTGGAATTGGTTCGAAAAGCAGAATTAGGCACACCTGTCAATACACTCAATGAATCCTCTTCCCTTATTGCAGTTTTGACTCTTTTGCTCTCCCAGTTGAAATCTCGTTAATGAATGGAGCAGTGTCGATGCGCCGGTTCAATACGCTCCTCGCTGGGCTTCTCTTTTTGTCAATCTTTGGGGCATTCTGGCACATTTTACGAGTTGGAAAGGCAACATAGATTGTTGGAGAAGTTAAAACACATACCTAAACTCATGAAGCTAGCACAGAACTGGTGAGTAAATGACTGTCGCTTCCAGTGCTTGAAGGGTTTCCATCAGCTCCTCAGATCCTTGTGCCTCATTTCAAAGCCGTCCGCGGGCACCTAGCAGTCCAGCTAATTAAAGAGGACCAGGCCGCAGTCCTGCACCCGGAAATGACATGCTTCTAATTACAGATGCAGGCTTAGGAAAGGAAAGAGAATCCAGTTAATTGTAGGTCTGAATGGGCCGAAGAAATAAGACATCGCTGTCACAGAGACAACACTAGTGAGTGAGTGTGTGTGTGTGTGTGTGTGTGTGTGTGTGTGTGTGTTTGCTGTGTGTGTGTGTGTGTGTTTGTGTGTCTGTGGGCAGCGAGTGATGCTGAGCCACTGCATAACTGTGCAGCCCAATAATGTAATTTCAGCAGCAGCGAGCTACTGGCAGAGAGTCCCGCCACAAATTGGGTAATACAAACTCTAAGGCCGAAGCAGATTTATTGTAAATATGTTTTAAATGGAGCTTTTCTGCTAAATCTGTCAGAAAGGGGAAAATGGACTATAAAACCAAGACAACTTAAATACTTGCTTTAAAATACATACACCACGCTAGTATCTTGTCAGTATGGGAAAGCCTTTTTGCTTGTGAAGGCTAGTGGAATTCACAAAGCAAAATCCATCTGTGTGTGGACCAGAAAGCTTCACACCTTCCCTGCTCAGACTGTCGATGAACAACAGCGGCGTTGTGGCCCCGGAGCCTTGGGTCATTTTCCTGTCACGCTTTGCTCTGCTTAAACAGTGAGTCACCATTTCAGAGGCCTGTTTGTCCGTCCCCTACGCCTGCTTTCGGCTTGTAAATGTGTCAATGAAAAGAATTTGTTGATTGATGGGAAAAATACATAATTGCCCTTTGCCCCAAGCTTTGTTTCTATTTTTTAAGTTGTAAAAATAATAATTTAAACCACATCAGGTCAAAATCGCTCTGTATGTTTGATCTGGGGCTGCTGTTGGTAGATAATGCATATTTTTTTAAATAATTAGCAGCACTTACTAAGTGATTCGTATTTAGTTACTAAAACATGCACCTGCTGCCAAAAAAGAGGTTTTTTTTCTTGTAGCCTGTTGTTGTTACAATGGTTCTAAACAGCTAAACACCAATGGCACTTTGTGTCATTCTATCTCTGTCCATTTTACTGATTTGCAACCATCAAATAGATCCTTCTCTTTCATATCTTCAGTAAATCTCCCAAACCGAGCTGCTCTTAATACACAGTCCTGTCCTTGGGCTGCCATGAAACCGAAACTGTTAGTAAAGTTTTGGCTCGTGCATCTGATGCCCAGCAGCTTTCTGCAGGGGATAAAGACCACATTGCTGTGTCTCTTTTTTTTCTTCCACCATTCTGATCAACTTATTGATGAGACTCCTGCAAAAAGACCACAACAAAGCAGCCCGCTCAGGTTTTACACTCCCATCCCCTCTTTGGTCTCACTGCTGTGATCACAGCAGTGTGGGAGAGGTAGGGTTACCTAATTAAAGGCTCGGGGACACATGGATGCCTGTGTGTAGGTGTCTCAGTGCGCTCGTGCGCTCTCGGGCGTGTACACTCCTCTGGTCGCAGGGACCCCTGTGAATGGGCAGCGAACGAGCATCCCTTCCTGGGTGCTTTGTGTTTGATGTAGGTCTTATCTGCATTTTAAAGGCCACTGGGGCAGGGCGGGGGGGTTATTACGGTGATTGACAGCGTTTATGTTTCTGTGGGAGCCGCCAAAACCGACAGATTAGATAAGGTGAGTGATCGGCCGGGAAAGATTTACGGCTGGTTGAGGGGAGCGACAGTTAACGGTTTTAGAAATCGGGGTAACTCACGCCTGCGTCCAAAGGACTACAAAGACATACACCATCTGGACATAGGGCGGGGGTAACACTGATGCTCAGCATAAAACACCCTTTTTTTACCTATTATGCCAAATGTAAATGTATTAGTGCGTGTGTGTGTGTGTGTGTGTGTGTGCGTGCGTGTGTGCTTGTGTGCGTGTACTCACTCATGGTAATTGTTCGCAGCTCTTCTCTCCGGGATTTCTGTCTCAGCTGAAATATGACATGTCACACTGTTATTTTCCTTATCTCTCTTTTTTTATGTCACACTGTTAATTATTTCTTCATTCATCCATGGGTTTTTGTTGTTGTTGTCTTTTTGTTTCTTTTTTAGTCATATCTGGTAAGTTGAAATGTCACCCGTCACCTATTCACCGCCCTGACGGAGGCAGGAAGCTGTCACCGCTTCCCCCCTCCATCCTCCTCCTCCCATCACTCCACCCTCCAATCAGCACCTATGTCTCTGTTGTCACGGGCAACAGTGACAAAGAAACATTAATGGGTAAAAATACGCTCAGCTTGGGCTTCAAAGGTAAAAGCGCATCATTTCATTCTATTATTTCCTGCTTTTGTGCATTAGCTGTCTTATTCCCGGACAGATTATGTGCTTATTGCAGACGACAGCTCTCAGATTGCTTCACTTAGGCTGAAGCGCAGCTGTGCTAGAAAGAAAATATCAAAATGTTTCTGGGTCCGTGCTTTATTTGGAGGCATCCAGTGAAGGTCTCGTCAGTCGCTCGAGGTGTGTTCCCTCACATAAATGACCTATTAGAGCCAGCAAGGTCTCGTGTCACAGCCCGAGATGGAATTTGTGATTAAGATGCATGAATGCTGCCTCCTGGTTGGGGCCTGAGCTGTTGGGGTGTGCCAGCGTGGACAGATGGCTTAAATTTATTTGCCATTTCCATGTAAATTTTAATGGTCCATGTCCTCGCCCTCAAAGCATAGAAGGACCCCTTTGTTTTTTCTACTCGTCTGCGATAAGCCGCTAGTGTGAGTCTGATTAATGTGCTCTTTAATCTGCTTTACACACATTTAAAGTTCAGAGATTATAAAAGGGTGTGTGTAATCTCTGTATGCTTTATGTGACTAACATCTCTTGAGTTGCTGATTGTCTTTTTTTCCCATGTCCTTCAGTGCCCCCTGTGTTTGTGGTGAGACCAAGGAACCAGGTGGTCGGGGTTGGCAGGACCGTCACCTTCCAGTGCGAAGCCACTGGGAACCCGCAGCCGGCCATTTTCTGGCAACAGGAAGGCAGTCAGGTAAACAAACTTGGGCCCTAGTTGTGGTTGCTTTATTCATTGCGGGGACCCATGACTTCGAACAAACTCTTTTGTCCCCGCCAGAATCTGCTCTTCTCCTACCA
The DNA here is from genome assembly GCA_000180735.1 of Tetraodon nigroviridis. Lineage (NCBI taxonomy): Eukaryota > Metazoa > Chordata > Actinopteri > Tetraodontiformes > Tetraodontidae > Tetraodon > Tetraodon nigroviridis. The sequence goes on from CAAE01015002.1 coordinate 1,659,373, forward strand.
ACCTCCTCAGCCCTCCAGCCGGTTTTCTGTGTCCCAGAGCGGCGACCTGACCATCACCGACGCTGAACGCTCCGACATGGGATACTACAGCTGCCAGGCCCTCAACATCGCCGGCAGCGTCATCACCAAAGCCCTGCTTGAGGTCACTGATGGTAAGAAAGCGCCGTTTTAGCATTGGGGACCACGGCAAAGATTAGAGGAAGACAGGGAGTAAATTTGAACGTCTGTATTTCGGATAATAGTCGGTTCATGCTAATTCTGTTGGCCTGAACGCTGTGGCGGCACGGCAGGGCACATTAATGCAGAAAATGAGCTTTGGTCTGGCCTGCTCAGTGTGTTCCTGTCAGAGCTGGAGACTCTCTGGTGCCTGTGCACTCAGACCGTGGCTCAGGATCTGGTTTCTATGGATTCGCACTGGTTAGCGTCTCTGTTGATACTGCACGGCTGGCTTGCTGCTGTCTGCTGTGTGGTGAGGTCTGGATCTGGTCCTCTAATCACTCTCTGAGCTGGTCTCTGCCAGGCCCGGTGGGCTGAGCTCGGCTTCGCTCGCGACTTTCCCGCAGAGTTGTCGGCAACTATTACTTGTTCTGGGACACACCTGGATTTGTATCTATCCCTTCATGTAGCGCGCACCCTCCTCTATGTCAGACCCGCGCTGGTGCATTTCATCTTCTCCTCCACCATGCTCAGTGGATAATAATAACAGTTATTAAAATAAGCAAGCCGCTCTGAGGCCACTGCTTCTCCACAGGCAGATCTGGTAATTACGGGTCATGCCGGCAGTGTTTTCGAAATTGCACCATCTCTGACACAAAAGCAAAACAGAAAGTCGCCCAGAGATTCAGCTGCAGCACGGTCCCGAGGATCCACGCGCACTCCCAAATGCACGCTGGCTGCACGGCGCTTTGCACTGCCAGAGATATTCGTTTGATTGCCCCTCGGTGAATCGAAGGTGCGGTAAATCAGTGGGGCTGACAGGAATGGTCATCAATAGTGCTATAAATGATAATAATAATCGGAGGGAGGCAGACATCCTGCGAGAGAAACACAATCGATCACATGCAGTTGACACCAAATAAAAATGGGAACATTATGGATCGCATGTAATTACAGTTGCTGCTACATTTTTGCCTCCCCGTTTTCCTGTTACAGCTGCTCTTGTTCTGACAGATTCTTTCTTTTTTTCCTCATTTTCCTGTTTGTTCCGGGCCTCACAGGCCTAAGAGGCAGATTTTCGCCATCATCACAGCTCTGCTCTGACTCGTTTTTTAAAATACCTTTTTCTCTCTCATGTTTTGTTTACGGTTGTTGTTGTTGGTGGTGTTGGTTGGGGGGGTATCTGAGAATGCTTCATTCTAATTATGCTGCTCCTGTTGAGCCTACTCCTGCTGCTAAATGATAAGAAAATTGTTTCCAGCTCTCCTAATTGGATTTCATTCGTCTCCGGCAGCCGTTGGCTGACTCTCACGCTCCTGATGCTGCACGCAACATCCCAGGAACACATTGGCGTACATTTGTTTTTTGACTGATCCTCACTTTTTCCTCTCGCAGTTGTGTCGGACCGCCCGCCGCCGGTTATCCGGCAGGGCCCGATCAATCAGACGGTGGCTGTGGACGGCACGGTGGTCCTCAACTGCGCGGTGTCAGGAAACTCCTCCCCCACCATCCTATGGAGGAAGGACGGCATGCTGGTGTCCACGCACGACTCCAGGGTCAAACAACTGGACACAGGTGCTCTGCAGATACGCTATGCCAAGGTAAGCCCCCTGGTATTTACCACAAGTCAGCCAATATTTACGATGTTTTTCTCAGAACTGGGTTTAAAACAGACACTGTTGTTGTTTTTCCTCATAAAATTAAATGAAAATTCTTTACAAACAAGTCCTCCTAATGCTTCTGTGGGTGTCATAGCGGTCTGTATCATGTCACAGCGTGCTAGGGAAACCCCCGTTGCTGGGTGAGTAAAGCACACCGTCTTTGTCAGCAGCCAGCCATCAGTGAGCCATCACTTTCCTGTCAGGTTAGAAACAGGAGTGTGTTCATGTCTGACAGACTGTAGATCCTGTCAGTCACCCACACGCCGCTGGTGTTGTTTGTGTGTGAGGCTGTGCGATGATGATGGCTCCCCGAGAGCAGACGCAGGCGTTGCGGGCTCCGAGTTTGAGTCCATTTGCGGCGCTCTGATGATTCCAGCTCTCAGCAGGCCGCAGCGTGACATGTATGAACGCCCGCTGCAGAAGTGGAGAGTCCGCGGGCACCTTTCATTAATGACATTTTAATGAGGACATCACAGAGGGGATACCTAAAGTATTGGGTTGATTTTGAGCTTTTTGTTTAATTTTTATATTTGTTTTTTAACACAGTCTTGGGCTAATTATTGTCTATCTGATTTGGAAAAAAAAAAAACTTTTCGGTACTCGAGATTGCAGAGGGGTCCTTTTCAGTTGAAGTTTATTCCTTTCTGCTCATTTTCTCTCTACAAGTGAGGATGTCGTGATTATAGGTGTAAATATTTAATTAGCATGGTTGCTTTAAAATAAAGTTTATTTAACTGTTTTGGTCTCTCCTCCTCCAGCTCGGTGACACTGGCATGTACGCGTGCATTGCCTCCACACCCAGCGGGGAGGCCTCGTGGAAAGCCTACTTAGAAGTTCATGGTAAGCTTTGGGGAGAAAAAGTGAAAATCCCGAGTATGCGTTTCGTTCATTAAAGTTTATTCCATTTTTTGTTTTTAACATGAAGAGTTTGGAGTCCCAGTTCAGCCAAACAGGCCCACTGATCCAAACCTCATCCCCAGCGCCCCTTCCAAACCTGAGGTGACCGATGTCACCCGCACCTCTGTCACCCTATCCTGGAAGCCTAATCCTAATGCTGGAGCTACACCCACCTCTTACATAATAGAGGCTTTCAGGTAAACTTTGGTCGATGACCCAAAAAGCTGCTTCCCCATCTGGCAGCCTTTTTAAATTGCCTGTGTTGGGCTTCCACAGCCATGCATCTGGGAGCAGCTGGCAGACATTAGCAGAGCACGTGAAAACCGAGTCGTTTGTACTGAAGGGCTTGAAGCCCAGCGCAGTCTACCTCTTCTTGGTACGAGCGGCCAACGCCTATGGGCTGAGCGACCCCAGCCCCATCACTGATGCTGTGAAAACACAAGGTGCGGTCCATTGCCCTGTTATATGCACTTAGCAAACCTCTCTGGATAGTTGAACATGTTTTTTAATGCCGGCTTTGCGTGCAGACATTCCCCCAACCAGTCAGGGTGTGGACCACCGCCAGATCCAGAAGGAGTTGGGAGATGTGGTCATCCACCTTCACAATCCCACCATCCTCTCCTCCTCGTCTGTCTGGGTGCAGTGGACGGTGAGTAGAAATTCCCTGCGCACTAATTTTAAACAGATGTTATTTCCAGGGGTGGCTAGCAATGGTTAGTCTTGCCAGCTCAGCTAATCACTACAACCCTGAGGTTAGCTCTGAGATATGCCTACAGTCAATTTGTCAAACCGCTCGGTCAAGCTAATTTGCAAACGTCCTAGCACCCTGCAGAGAAACAATGCCGCAAAGAGCAGCCAGGGAGACATTCCTGGAGTTCTCTGTGTCCTCCTGGCACAAACCTGAGCTGGTCAATGAGCTGGAAATCAAAAAGTCTGCAGCTTTGTCCTCACCAGCCTTGAAATTGCCTAAAATTGTGGAGCCCAGCTCCCCGCTGACCATGTCGCAGCATATGGTTTAATGGTGTGTGGTGTGCCAGTATGTGCCCTCTCAGACACAGAAAACACTTGATGGCTGTTAAAACAATACGAGTGAAAAGGAAGAGGCGGCCAACTTATGCTCTTAAGTGAAAATGACTTACAGATGTTAGCCAGAAGTGAGCCTAAGAACTGGTGAAGTAGGAAGGCCTGATACTTTTTTTTCTTTCCTAAACTCTCAGTCTACCTCCAGCTGATCTACTTATGGTATGTTTTTACTCTTTAGATTACAGGACAGTAAAAGCCGACATTACTGTCTCCTCCCTATATCATAGATCCTAGTCTGCTGGATGGCAAGAAGGTATAAAAATAGTCGTTGGATGCTTTGACGCAAGTCCACTGCAGCATTCAGATATTATGAAGTGTCACAGTGAATGATGAACGAGGCCGAAACCTGAAAAGGATACAGGGGTGTCAGGACTAATTTAAACTTTACTGCCAAGTTGCCCTTTTGGTGTGGAATGTTCAAGGAAAACACCAAACGAGGGAAACGGACATATTTAAGCTCAACGCCTCCCCAGTTTAAGGGGTTTCAATCTATTCTCAGTCTGTTGCTTCCTGAGTTTATATTTTCCTCTGTGTTGGTGTAAACGGTTGCACAGATTTTAGGCTAATGAAGACCACCTGAGCCAGCACCACATTTAAAAGCAGGGAGGGATGAAGCAATCACTAAAATTTTTACAAGCTAGCTGCCTGTTTTCCACAGGGACATTTAGGAATATTAGCATGCTAGGTTTTCAGCCTCATTTTGGTTTAAAGCAACAGTAGCTTGTCTTAATTGAGCCAGTAGAGAAAATCAATTCCACTCACATTTGCTGCCTTTAATTGGTTACAAAAGAAGCTGTTAATTAAATGGTTGCATACTGATAAATGTATTTACCTCTAAAGTCTGCAAGAAAGAGACAAGAATGAGGCAGGCAGTTCCAGCAGCCGGGGTTCCGCTTAACCAGCCCCAGACTTACGGGAACCTCTGGCCAATGACCTCATACTGTGGTTTGCAGAAGTCGCTGCTGCAAATGGTGCAGAGGCAGTCGAAAAGTAATATAGAAGTGGATGAAAAGAGTGAAGGATGATGTGAGAAGTTAGCACCCCATTCTAAACATCACCTTAGGTATCAGTTGCATGAGTTCTGCGCAGCGAGGCTGTATCGTTTTGGCCGTTAAACCATGAGCCAGCTAATCTGAACACAATCCTCGACCAGGTGGAGAAGCAGTCACAGTACATGCAGGGCTACAAGGTGATGTACAGGCCTTCACCGGAGGGAGCGCAGAGGAGCGAGTGGGGTGTCTTCGAAGTGCGCAACCCCACAGATGACAGCGCCGTCGTGCCACAGCTCCGGAAGGGCGTCACATACGAATTCAAAGTCCGCCCATTTTTCAACGAATTCCAGGGCACAGACAGCGACATCAAGATTGGCAAGACCTTTGAGGAAGGTGGGGGTTGTAAGTGTGTGCACGGGTGCGTGTTTGAGTGCTTGCATGTGCACGCGCATGTTTTCATGTTTCCACCTCTTGTACATGCAAGTCTAGCACAGCTGTTCACAGAGGGTGGGGATTATGCCATGTTTATATGTGATGCATTCAGGCACGTTAGGGCGCATGTTCGGCTCTTTTGAAAGCACCGTGGGAGCCTCAGTGGAGGCGTTAGAGTAATTGTACTCAGGGTGTGGTTATTACATGCTGCTAAGGTTTGGTTTAAAAACCGTGTTGCACGTCATAAATTAGAATAAAGAAAACCACAAAATAGGGAAATTTCTGTTTAGCTCTAAGTTGAACAAAAAAAATTGATTTATTGATTAAAAGGATTGTTTTTCTGTTTGATTCCATTGTGTCTTTACGATTTCCATAGCTCTAAATCTAAGGCTTCTTCTTAGAAAAATAACCCTGACGAGCTGTAACTGTTTATTTGTTACATTGTTAGACCATAGATTGGATTTTGCATGGCTTTTATTTCATCTACAAAAGCTCATGCAAATATTAATGATTTGAGGAGGTATTCTTTTGTTATCGGTGTTACATATGAGCACGAGGGAAGGCGATGGGGGATATAGCTGGTATGAAAAGTCATATATTAAGGTGTGATTTTTGTCTACTCCCCTCAGTGCCCAGTGCCCCGCCTCGAGAGGTTACGGTGACAGAGAGCGGGGACAATGGAACTGCCATCATAGTCTCCTGGCAACCCCCTCCAGAAGAGGAGCAGAATGGGGTGGTCCTGGAGTACAAGGTAACAATAATAATGATAATTAAAAAAGAAAAAACAAATGCAGCTATCTCATGTCAGCGCAAGTGGGACTTGTATTGTTGAAACACACAAAGGAGACCCAAACAAGGATTCAGACAAAGCAGATAAGAGAGACAATGCGCAGACATGGAAAGGTAGTGAATTCTTGGTTGAGACACACCTTTGTCAGTGCTGCTGCTCTGAGAATCTGAGAACGGTGCAGCCCACAGCGGCCGTTGTTGGGATTAGCTGTGAAACTCTGCCACCTGGTGGTCGTTTATGACTAAGACAGTAATTGGCACCCTAAGGATGCAGAGGTCAGGAGCATTTAGTCATATTTTTGGTGAGGTCGGGAGCATTTAGTCATATTTTTGCTAAAATAGTGGCTGGTGTTATAGTTTAACTTTTGAGGAACAAATAAAGTCTTTTGTAATAAAGGAAGAACAATTTTGTCATCATGAGGATAGATATAGAAAAGTGGAGGGCGATAAGCTTCACTAAATTGGATAGAAGAGGCAGGTGATTGCTTTTTATTATAATTCCAGTCATATCTTTGGTCCGAGGTAATGCTACTGCATCATCAATCCCCAAGTCCTCGTTTCCTCCTTACAGCAAGGCAAGGTTAATGCACACACTTTTTATTGCTTTTTCTTTTGAGTGGCGGTGCGCTCTCATACATTATGCCTTGCAAGTCCTGTATTTTAATTAGAAAGGCTTTTTTTGTTTTTGTGTGTCACTGGGGCTTTACAGTAGCTTAGTGACTGAAGTGGAGATGAGGCAGAGCCAACGGAAGGTTAAATCACTGTTATTTTCTGGGTAAATGTTTGCTGGTGATGGGCTTTTGCTGTAATTTCATGGATTTGAAGTGCAGATTGAGAGCTTTTTCCTGCTCATTACCGCACCTGGTCCCTCGCGACATTTTCACTCATCACAACATACACAGAAATTTCCAGGCTTTTATAGTTTCATCGCGGAAGCGAAAATTCACGGATGACCACGTGCCTGATGGGTTGGAGTGTTGAGAATACGAAAGTTTTCTGGCCACTTTTTGAGTCAGACACTCTCAATTTGGGAGTATTACAACCTCATTTGTTTTTCATGAGTTCCAGCTTTGCACTGAGACATGTTATGGCTACTTTAATTGAATGGTTTTCCTACCTCAAAGATGTAACGTGATACCCACAGAGCTGTGGAAAACAAGCAATTATAAAGGCACACTGGCAGCGGCAGCACTTTTTGGGCAACCCCCTCACAGAATTTCCTCTTTGCCTTTGTTACGACAGATTTGGTGCTTGGGGAACGAGAGCAGGTACCACATCAACCGCACAGTGGACGGCTCGACCTTGTCCGCGCTGATACCCAGCCTGGCCCCGGGGATCCGCTACAGTGTGGAGGTGGCGGCCAGCACTGGGGCGGGTCCTGGAGTCAGGAGTGATGTCACTTTCTTTCAGCTGGGTAAGTAGAAACCATTTTTTCTTCCCCAGGCCTGGCTCCATGCCTGGGTCTGGGGGTTGAATCACAGCTTTTCCCCTGGGATTACCTCCCACAGAGACAATATCTTTGTCTCTATTTTTTATACCATTAAGTCTTTATATGTTTAGTATAGACACAAAACCAATTTAATTTGTTGAACGTGGCTATTTTTTTGTTGGATTTACCATAAGGCTACGTGCAATTAAAAAATAAATATGATTTTTGGGAACCTAAAAAAAACAGCAAAAAGAACAAAAAATTAAATAGCCAGGGTGTTTCTGGTATCAAATGGGGTGTCAAATGGGGTGATTCCTCTTTCACAGTCAGTGCACTCTGGGGGAGGACGATAACTTGAAAAGACCTTTTCAGTGTCGGGCCACCTGCTCTGCTGCAGTTGCTCTCAGCCTCTCTGCAAACAAGAAAGTCAATAATGGCTCCTGCACTCGGGGATCGGACCTGACGTGCAATCAGAGCAGAGAAGTACGGCCCAGACAGCACCGACCGATACTTGGAGAGAGATGTTTTTTGGTTTTCATTTCCCTTAATCCCCAAGCCGGTCTGCTCATGAGCCGCCGTGTACCTGGCAGACCGGCAGGATGTGACAGAGACGGACCTCCATCTGGTTTTAAGGGACGAGCATGGGGAGGCGGCAGCTGCCACCGGTGCCATTTCTCTCCTTTAAAGAGTTCCTGTGGCAATTGTTAGCAGTGCTGCCGTGGAACGGTGTGCCCCAGGAGCCTCACCCAAACGCATTTGGCTCAGTCGCATTACGTGCTCCCTTCAAAAGGAGCCACAAATGAAGAAGACAGGCGGTGGGAAGGAAACAGACCGACGGTGGCAGAGACAGACAGAAGGATCCGGAGACCAGAGCGACATGGTTTCATTGGGCACGTGTTTTTTCCCTCTCTGGCTTTGGAAGGAACGGCATAAAAGAGTTTTAGACAGAGCAATGGAGTTTTCAGGGTACAGAGGAGCAGACAAGTCTTTCATGCATGAGGGCGAGATGCAGCAAGAACAGACAGATGAGAAAACCAGACCTGGAGCCGGTTGTTTGGGTGCAGACGGCTCCTTTACACTGAATTCCACCGGCTGCTGCGAGGCATCGGCACTCGCACGTTTCCACAGATGTTTCCTAATTACTGTTGTGTCTGCATCAGAGGGGATGATCTCACTGGAGTTATTTAGATGGTCAGGAGACGATGCCTCTCTTTGTTTGTTGCCTCGTCCCGTTTCCATTGGACTCATGTGGCGTGCAGACTGTTGAGGAATGTCCTTAGCTGCTTTCGTCTCCTCGGCAGCCTTTTGTCGGGATGTACGATGAAAGGCCTTTGAAATGCAGAGAGACAGGGCTTCGGTTCCACAAACCAGACTCCCAAACTCTGCTAGGACGGATTCTTCTCCTATGAAGAAAGATGAGGCTCAGGCTGATGTCCTTTTGTTTTTTTAAAAGGATATTTGCGCATTTAGATACTTTTTAAGGTCACAGGATGGCTCTTCCTCTTTTCTCCTCTGTGCTCACATTCTTTCTAAAGCCTTATCCTTATTTGCACCAACAGATGTACCATTGTCCCCCCTAATCCTGCTCTCACGTCTGCTCCAATCACATCCTCAGATGCCTCCGGCCGTGTGACCGAGTCCATTAGCCAGGAGAACCCCCTGTCGCAGCAGATCTCGGACGTGGTCAAGCAGCCAGCCTTTATCGCGGGCATCGGTGCCGCCTGCTGGATCATCCTCATGGTCTTCAGCATCTGGCTGTATCGACATCGCAAGAAGAGAAACGGCCTCTCCAGCAGCTATGCAGGCATACGCAAAGGTTGGTGCAGTTGGACACTCTGAGTCATGTTTTAGAGGTTCCTCGCTTAGATTGTGCCTGTAAAGCGGTTGGTGGTGCTTTCACCCTGGAACCAGGCCTGTCGTATTTGTTCTTTTAATGTGAATTAGCCCCCCCCTGTCACTCCCATGAAGACAGCTCTCCAGCTGATGCCTGTCTGAAACGGCTGCCTGCTTTGAAGGTTCCACGAGCCCTCCGCTGAGAGCTCTGCGTTAAGACACGTTTGATTTTTCTGTCACCGTTTGTTCCACAAAGGTGTTTTGAAAAATGTTTCCAGCAAAAGACATTTAAAAGACTGGTGTCTCCTAGTTTAGCCTCCCTCTTCCTGACAGCTGGAGAAAGAGCGAGCTGTTTTGCCGTAATCTTTCAAAAACAGACTGACATTCCCCATGCTTGAAGTACATTTGTACTACACACAACATGGAGGAGGAGGGTTTGCTCTTCCTGTTCCTGGTATTAGGTGCACATTTTTTATTATATTATGGTATACTGATTGTGGAAGATTACGTTTTGAAGGACACAGCATTGCTCCCGTGTGTTTTGACTCTGTGAGCGTGTCCCATTTTCTGTTTTTGCCTGACCTGTGTCAAAACCACAGGGTTCACGGCACACCCGACCTTTGCCTACAACAGTCGAGGAGCAAAAAGAACTATTAGCTCTTCTTGTCGGTGTTTGGGCCGGCTTAATGTGCGGCCTTGGGCTGTGCAGCTGCTACTCGCCGCTGCTACCTGCACTGGTGCCAGTAAATCAGAGGTGATCCACCCCCTCGGTTTAGATGCACCGACTAACCTCAGCCTTCAGCTTCAGACTGACTTTTGGAGACTTAAGACACACATTTGCTGTCGTTCTGATTGTTATTTTACTCCTGATGACACCAGTATGTGACTATAACTTTGCACTTTACTACTAAGATAAAATATCTCACGTATGAATAATTCAGGGTTCACAGGCAAACGCTTGTCCAATCAAAGGGATCTTTTAACTGAAGCAACTCGGGTTATTTATAGACTCAACTTCTTCAAGGGAGGGAAGGCTTTGTTTGTGGTCAGGTCTACAAAGGCCCGTAAAGGCTGAGGTTGCCCTCTGAGTTTTGTGTTCTGTAAGTTGTTTGCTGACATAAACTCGCAGACATCTCCAGTTGCACAGTAGGCAGATATGCCCCCCCCCCTCTGGCCTGCCTCCTCGCGCACCCAGACCACAAGAGGCCGCGGTCTTTGTTGGAGCTGCTAACCGAGAGGGGTCTGAAAGGAGGATAATTGCAACCACATGAAGCAAACAATCCCCGCCGGAGGGGATTCGGTGCGGATGGAACTTGCTTTGCTTGTGAGCCACAGCTCCGCCTGTACTTGCGAGACTTCAATAAAAGAAAAGGCAGATAACATTCCGTCAAATTTGCCTGGGGATGAGAAGATTGAGGCGGTCCAGTCTAAATCTGCCTGCGGTCAATAATTTTACACTTGGGCCCCTTCCACGCCAAACTGTGAGTAACCGAGCTGCGCGGGTGATGATGTGAGTGTCAGAGATAGCGACACATATCTCCCCAGTGTGTGACCCCTGCCCAGCAGGCCTCCTGACAGCCTGAGCCAGGATTTGAACCAGCAGCTGGCTCAACACCCCTCCACCCCCACCAACCCCTCCAGCTGGCGTCCAGAGATGTCTGCAGAGATCAAAACCGCCAGCGTGTGAATGTAGCCTGGAAGACTTTGTAGGGATTTGTGTTGCAATTATTGATTTTATTTTATTCTCTTCCAACAGTGCCGTCGTTTACTTTCACACCAACAGGTGAGCATTCTAGTCTTATCACACAGCTATTGGTATTTTGTTTTGTACATTTGTGTCTTTGGGCTTCATCAGAGCCTTGGACAGGTTCAACTACCAAACATTGGTGTGGCATAAGAACATCCTGTTTACACCTGGAGCCGTTAAAACAAAACTATTCTTCAACAAATAGCTGATTGCCACCTCACCTGGGATCTTAAGATAATGGCAAGCTGTTCGACCTTCAAGAATGTACCACCAGATATGTGACGCCGAGAGCTGCGGTTACTGTACTGCTTTTTTTTGTTGCGTTTGCTCGTGATGTTTGTTCCCCGGAGGTGTCAGTGCGAGATCCACAGGTGAATGTTAGTGAACAACCCAGACAAAGAAAAGAGTGTGAGCACTGACTGAGGTCCAACCTCAACACTTGCAGCTTTGTCTCCAACTGCCTTCAGGCTCCTCATCAAAACTTTTTGTTTGTCAGGATTACCTGGAAATTTGTGGGCTGAAAGTCACCCCTCACTTAGACGTTTAGCAGTCGGCACCTTCAGAGAACATTTCTTGTTTCTTTAAAGATGTTACAGCACAGCAGAGACAGATCCACTTCGTCTGCAGGCGAACACTAAAACAGCACTTTCTGTTTTGCAAAAAAGAAAAAAAGACAGTGAACGGAGGCGGCTGCTCTGCCATTTTCCTCTCCTCCAAGAGATTGCTATTCAAGTTGGGAGTTTATCAGCCCAGACACAAGCAGCTTAGGGTTCCTTGAAAGAGCCCAACACAGACAGAAAAGGGAGCTCGTCCCCCCCAACACACACACATGAAATCTGAGCCAGGAAACTAAGAACTCTACATCTCCTGCTATATAAGCCTCTTACACATCTCCTTCTGGTTATGGACTTATGCAAAATAATGAAAGACACATGTATGCAACACACACACACACACACACACACACACAAGCTGGGTGATTTTGCATTGACCTTAAATGGCAACAGCCAAGACGCTAATGTAATCACTGTCATAATGGGGATGCAATTGTGTTCTGAACTCATTACTTTTTCTCTTTTCAGTGGCGTATCAGAGAGGTGGAGAAGGCGTAACTAGCGCCGGGAGGTAGGAGATTATTTTCCTGTTCTGTGTGATTATTTTTAACTCAATTTAAACACTGATTGGAATTTAATGACAACGTGAGACAAAAAAAAAAAAGCTGAATTGCTGAGCAGGGTTGGCTGGTTGTACCGACCTTTAACTAACGCTAGGGGGAAGTGTGTGACTTGGTCAGGCAGCAGACGAATGAGACGAGGGTGAGTAAAGACGGGGACCAAAGCCCTGTGTAGACTGCCCATTTTAATCACACACAGGAAAAATCCAAGTTTAACCACAAGGCTGTGCCCTGGTTTCACTGGAAAACAGCCATGCAACGACAGTCCCATGGGCCACACCTCTGTCTATATACTATGTGCACTGAAACTGCACAGAATCATGCCTGGTGACCACAGCATCGCCTTGATAACACAATCTACTATGACACCGACTTTAATGCTTGCTGGAAAAAGAAAATCCTGAACATAATGATTAAAAGACACCTTGTCTGCTCTCTTTGGAATGGACACAGCAGAGTGTGGTGTGGTCTTAGCTTGTGTTTGTGCTTTTTTCTCATGTGTTAATGAATACTTAGCTCGCAGCCATCAGCAGCAAATCCATATTCATTATATTATTCAGTTGTGTGATTGAATCCCATGTGCAGCACGGCTGTGTCAGCCCCGCACAAAGACAATAGCCGCTCGATATTAACATGCAACTGCCGACATGATTGAGGAGCTATTGTGCGACTGTGTTTGGCTGCACAAGACAAATGTGTTCATTACCCCAAATGAATCCGAGAAATGAATCATTTGTAAGGGAATGTGGAAATGTACTTAAATGCTAATTCAATGTTGGGAAAAGGCAAACTGGGAGTCATTCTGAGGAGGCTCGAATTCTGAATAAGCCTTAATGGAGAGGCGTGCATTTATTATGCTGAGTTAATTCATTCCATAAGAAGTGTGGGATTATTTATTTTTAGCTTTTATTTTTTTAGAATCCTGGTAAATGATGTGAAAAGCCTCCTCTGGGTTTTTTTTTCCCCTCCTCATTTTTGGGTTCAACAGGATACACATATTTTACATTTGGAATCACTAACCTTTATCAGCTGAAGGCAAATCGAACATAGTTTATTTACCAAGGTCTGGAGCGTGTGTGTCTCACTTTGTTTTTTTTTTTTTTCTTATTCCTCCATTTTTCTCACCGGCTGAAAAAATACGCTCAAAATAATCTGCTCTTCCTTGTCATTTTCAAATATTGGTGTTCCTGCGTGTTCATTTTCTTACAACGAGTGCTAACCCCACACCTGTTTTTGTCTCAACAGGCCCGGTTTGCTGAACATTGGGGAGTCTGCCACTCAGCCCTGGCTGGCCGACACGTGGCCCAACTCCTGCTCCAACCACAACGACTGCAGCATCAACTGCTGCACCGCAGGGAACGGCAACAGCGACAGCAATCTGGCCACGTACAGCCGCCCAGGTATGCAGCAGCGCCAGCACCTGCGCGCGCAGGAAACAACCAAAATAAACATTTCTCTCAGAGGTATTGAGGCAGTCCTCCACAAATAATAAAGAAGAGAGAAAAAAAAAGTAGGACCTCTGGGAATGTGCAGTGCACAAAGAAGCAAAACCTGATATCTGGGTTAGGTCTCTAGGGAGCTATTCTATGTTTCTCTTCTTTCTCTGGGTCTCTGGGAGGAAAAAACTGAAGAAATATTAGGATTAGGAGCGATTGTGCGCTTATGTATTTGATTTATCTGGGGTTAAGATAGAGCTGTTTTAGGAAGGAAATAAAAGGAGCACACTGAGAGAGCTTATGGCTCTGCTCTGCCGCTAATCAGATTGCTCTGCTGATTTCCATAGTGTTGTTATAGCCAGTAATGTAATTTCCCTTAAGTGCTCAGTTATTTAAGAAATGTGCGGTAGGCGAATAGGTCAAGGCTGGACTCCGAACCCTGGCTGAAAGTAGATGAGGAGGGAGCGGTAGGGTGCACCTGAAATCTAAGGTGGGGAGAGGTTGAAATGAATGCTCAGCACAACCAGAAAGGTATGAGCTTAGCAGGGTGTCAAGGCGTGAGTTAAGGCCAGATAAACACGGAAGTGTGCGCCATATATTATATAAACCTCACTTAGCATGACACAGGATATTCTGTTATTAATTTCCAACATCAGCCTAAGCCCCGAGCTACCAGATTCTCAGAAAGCTGGCCTGCAGTGAAGAGCTTTATGTTCTAAATTATGCACTTTGGGACTGCTCTTTTAGAGGAAGCCCATAATTCCCATCCAGCTGTTTGGTCTAATATCCATCCAGCCATGAAATACTTTCTTTGCCCTTACATCAAAACCTTTTTTTTTTTACTCAAAGATTAATAATTCATTTTGTAGACTTTGCAGTCATCAAATTTCGTACCCCCGACCCCCCACCCCCCACCCCCCACCCCACAGTGCTAATCACAGTTCCGAGGTTGAATTAACTCTGTTTTAACATGGTGTCGGATGCTGTAACGGGGAATAACAGCCCTAAACTCGTCGCATGACACCCCGCAGTATGACGCTAAGGAGCTTGCCAGATGCATGCTTTGTGTGCGTGCCAAACCTGAACCCTGCGAACATTAAGAGGATCACTGACTCACTGACAGAGAAAAGAAATAGAAGTTAATGTCCTTTTATCGCAGCCACTGGGGCCCTTTCACACACCGGCCTTTGAAGTGTCGAGCTGCTCCACGCTGCTGAAATGCACCTATGGCTACCTTTGGTATTTACCACGGGGCTGGCTCTCAGATCTGCGGGAGGATTTGAATATTTTATGAGTCAAGGAAAATTGGATCTGTCAGGAAGCCGTGCTTTTACCGTGTGCACCAATTCAGGTCTTTGATACAGACACGTCTCTCCGTCCCTCTTGATGAGCAAAGATGCCTGCCCTGTCAGACGCAAAAGAATGGAGATGATACCTGACACGAGATTTAGCCAGAGGGTTTATCGTTACCTGTCTCTCTCCAAGTAGATCATCATTGACACATTTTAAATGAGAGGCAAATGTTGGCAGGCCTGATAATTCTTTCGTTATTTGAATGCACTGTGGTTTCAGTTGCATAGCGATAGCATACCGCTAATGCGAGCAGCAGAAGAAACAGATTGATCAAATTTCCTGCTCATGTTCTCCAGCCGACTGCATCGCCAATTATAACAACCAGATGGAAAACAAGCAGACCAATCTCACTGTGCCAGAGTCGGGACTCTACGGAGACGTAGACCTGTCCAACAAGATCAATGAGATGAAGACCTTCAACAGTCCCAACCTAAAGGAAGGCCGCTTTGTGGGCCCAGGCGGCCAGCCGACACCCTATGCAACCACGCAGCTGATCCAGTCCGCCATCCTGGGGAACAACATGAATGCAGACAGGGGAACCGGGGGAAGCGGAGGAGGACTTGGGGTCGGAGGGGAGCTGAACGAGAAGCACTGCTGGAAGCCTGGCTCCATTCAGCAGCAGAAGCAGGACCTGGGGTCGCAGCTGCAGTACAACATCATGGAGCAAAACAAGCTGAACAAGGGTGAGTGTATGGAGCACCAGCAGCCATGCTAACGACGGCCTCTCCTCGCCTTCATCTTCATCCTCTCTACACTCGCTTCTCTGAGGAAACCTGTAGAAGAGCTTTACTTCGTCCTATTTTCCCGCTCCTTCTCTGTCAGCAGTGGCGTCATTGCTTTTTCTCTGCGTTTCCATAATCTCTCATCACCCTCGGCGCAGTCACACCTCACCTCTGCTGCTAAATGTGGGCCGGAGCTGAACTGCTGCCGTCTTAGCGTGTCTGGGTCTTCTCGTGATGACAGCAAGTGTGAGGTTTTAGTTTCCGCGTCCCATTCCCTGGAGGACAGACAAGGATAACCCTCAAATGCAGCCATCGTCACCTCGTTGTACCTGCAGAAAGGAGTCGACTGCTGTTCTCCTTCCAGAAATCCCTGCAGATGTTGCATGCATTCGCCTACTCATCTGTGCATTAGCATGACTGCATGCCTCCCGCTTTGATTTTCAATGCAAGCTTTTCAGGTCAAAGACATGACGCTAATTATAACCTGCATTCACCCCCTCCATTAGACCGTTACAGAGGAGGAGACAGCCCCATGCCAGCCACCATCCCCTACAACCAGAGCCACGACAGCCACACCGGAGGCTCCTACAACAGCTCAGATCGTGGCAGCAGCAGCACCTCTGGTAAGTGTTAAAGCCTTTAAAATGATTCTAAAGGGCAGTCAGAGGTCACACATTCACCCCCAAACTTATTTCATAAAGCGGTTTGTAGTGTGCTTTTATCTTTTGTCGTTGTTCTTTTTAATTTCATCGCCAAAGTATTTTCCCCACCTAATTATTGTTGTGAAGCATATAATTGCACACCCCCCCAAGCTCCATTTAAAAAATCCCACTTTTGCTTAAAAGCCATAAATCACTTTGTGGGGGCTAATAATGCAGCCTTTTTAATGGTAATTTGATTAATCTCCACACCACCCTATCTTGGATAGGGAGATGCCTTCACAAAGTGGAACATTTTCTGAATACAAAGAGAGAAGGGAACTAAACCGGAAGAACAAAATGAAGTCATGAGCGCTGCATAACACATTTTGTGCGTCGCTTGTTTATATTTTTCTTGTTCTTTTTCCTTTAATTTTTTATTGCATTTTCCTGTTTGCCCTTGCCTTTCTTAATTGGCTTTGCTTTATTTTCGGGATGGAGCCGCCTAATTTCATCAGGGGCTCAATGTCTGTCTGCGGACAAGGACAAATGATAACACATCGCAGACGGCATGCAACGCTGCCACCTTAATGCCGTGTATCCATTCTGAGGCTGCGTCTGAAGTTTGGGCCATTAAGGAGAAGCCTTTAATGCTCACTGCGCTGACCCCACAGCTCATTGCTTCTCAATTCCAAGAGTCTGGTATTAATTGGAGCCTTTCATGCCATTTTCTTCCTACCTTTTCACAGCGCAGCATAATGCTGCTGCAGGGAAATGACTGTGTTTTGTGGCATTTTCAGCCACATTTTAACCACAAGGCATCAGCGAATACTTGCATAAATTGGCGAGTTTGCATTAGCCTTTGCACTCCCTCATGTAAAATTAGCTTTTCTTTTCTCGACTCTCGTTAATGCATTTATCTGCCGCCGGTCCACTGCTCATTACCTTTGTCATTTCTTGACATTCGTAACAGTTGCAGAAGCTTTTGATAAAAATGTACACATTCTTGTGGCTGATTTTGCTTTTTCTTTTTTTGGTGCAGGGAGTCAGGGTCAGAAGAAAGGAATACGCACACCCAAACTACCCAAGCAGAGCACAATGAACTGGGCTGACCTTCTGCCCCCTCCCCCAGCAAACCCACCCCCAAGTCGAAGCACAGAAGAGTACTCTCTATCAATGGAAGACAGGTGGGGCACAAAGAGAGTCTGTCAGACACACACACACGCACACACATTAAGCATCCATTCCTTCTTTCTGGCTTACACCCACTTTAGGCGCATATTTTCCCTAGAGGGTTTTCCTGTCTATTAGCTCCAGACTCACATCAACTTGTGATGGAGGAACAGTATGAATATTTAAAACGTGTTTTCCCAGTCACACCTTTTCAAAACATCTGTTTTTTGCAAGCGATAGGACGATAATGAGGCCTTTTCCTTTCCCCCAGCAGCGGTAACCCGAACATGCAGTGCTCCATGCCCCCGTCTCACATGTACCTGCAGCCTGACGAGCTGGAGGAGGAAGAGGAGATGGAGAGGGGGCCCACACCTCCCGTCCGGGGTGCAGCATCGTCGCCCGCTGCCGTCTCGTACAGCCACCAGTCCACGGCCACGCTCACGCCCTCGCCGCAGGAGGAGATGCAGCCGATGCTGCAGGAGGCATCCGAGGGCCAAGAACGCAGGTACGGAATCGAAACAGGGTCTCCATGAATATGAATGTGTCCCGAGTCTTTTAAAAGTACTTTTCTATAATTCAGTCCAATAATTTGAGGCTCGGTGTGGTAGACTGCACTGTTGGCACTTTTTCAGCAGCGTGTTTTAGATTGATTTCTCACTTCCAGCAAGCTCAGTTCATTTTAAACACTATAAAACTAAACTTGCAGTGATTTCAGTTTTAAACCGAAGTGCTATTATCATAATTGAACTTTCATCAGTTCCACTTTACTTTTTTTTTTTTTTATTCAGGAGCCATTTTAGATTGTGAAATTTCTAAATCTGCCTGAACATCAACAGGTTCTTTAGCATAATGTCCTGAAAAATACATAAATCCGACGTGATTGAAAACTGTTTCCTGACAGGCGCCATGCTGTAAGCCCCCCACCCCATCCCAGGCCCATTTCCCCTTCACACACGTACAGTTACATCACCAGCCCACTGGCTTTGGACACTGATGGCATTGAGGAGGAGGAAGAGGACATGTTGGAGGAGGAGGAGTGTGACGAGACGGATGCCGAGGTGGCCAAGATGCACTACCACCACACGCACCCCAACATGCACCCTCACCACCCCCAGATGCAACCACGGCGGTTACTCCTGCGGGGGCTGGAACAGACCCCCGCATCCAGCATGGGTGACTTGGACAGCTCGGTGACTGGCTCCATGATCAACGGGTGGGGTTCGGCTTCCGAAGAGGACAACGTCTCTTCGGGAAGGTCCAGCGCTGTCAGCTCCTCGGATGGATCCTTCTTCACCGATACTGACTTTGCCCACGCAGTTGCGGCAGCAGCTGAATATTCGGGCCTCAGGCTGACCAAGTATCCCGGCAACCAGGCCCACGATGTCAGCGGATCTTCAGGTGATCGTGTGGTCTACAAAAAGCATCATTGTTGAAAGAGTGAAAGAAAAATAACTTTGCCTTTCTTTCTTTAGCACGAAAATACCAAATAAACTCATCAGGCCACTGTCCCGGCAGCCCGGTGTCTACAGACAGCAGCATGAGCATGGCGGCTGTGCACAGGAGGCCTCCGAAGAAGCAGAAACAAGTCCCCCCCGGCAACCAACGGCGCGACGCTTACAGCGAAGGTACTCATGTCATCAGCGATGACATCACATTTAGCATTAAAGTGCGCTGGTTGGAGGCAGTGTGTGTGCGCGCACGGATGTGTGTGTGTGTGTGTGCGTGCAGGACACAGAAGGATAAAAAGATGATTAGAAGCCTGACTGGGTCCATAAATAGCCCGTTCCTACTGATGGATTTTCATTTCCTCCACTGATATGGAAGACAGAAAAGCACAGTTTGCTGTGATGCAGAAATAAATTCAATTGAACGACAAGCTTGAGGTTTAATCATCATATTTCATCTGTGTGTGAACACACTTCGAGTGTCTCACTCCTAATTTGTGTCAGTGCTTTAACAGAACCAGCAGTACTTTGTGGCTCAGGGGCTTCAGTTGCACACACACAAAACAAGCCATCCGTTTTATAAAAAGTTGTATTCGATGCATCAGGAAACAGCGTAGTAGGCAAAATGATATTTTTATGTTTATTGTGCTGTGGGTGTTCCATCTGGGAGAAGACAGTGGCTTAAGTGCACCAAAAAGCAAGCTCTTCCTGATTTATAAAGTAGAATTGCAATGAATCAGGATTTGCGAACCAGACCCCAGAGGTGTGGTGTGTAGGGGCTTTCTCTGGGGAGCGCTACACTTACCGCGCTCTGGCGGTTTTTTTTCTACCTGCTCTCTAATGAAATTGATCCCTGTGCTTCAGCTTGAACTGAATTGCTGTCTTTTCCTCAGCAGGGTGTGAGCACAGACCAAATACTGGAGCATGTTAACAAGATGAAAACAGAGAGGGTGTGCCGATGGAAAGTCGTTTCATTTAGCCATTTTCCCTGACTGATTTTGTGAAGGGGTTTTTAAAACCTGCATGTCCCTGTGTGCATGTGCATGTGCATGAACACATGAACGCCGGTCTGTTTTCAGTAAGTGTCATCCCGAACTCAACTCCCCTCTCTGTGTCAGGTGTCCTTGAGTGTCGGAAGTGCTTGGCAGAGAGATTTAATATCCAACTCGCTGGGAGTCAGAGCAGCTATATCACTGCAGAAAATGCAGCAACCCCCCCTCCCCCCTCGTAACTCCCCTACCTCCACCCATCCACGATCATTCTTTTACCCTGGCTCGTTTCCCATCACCCTCTGCCCCTCCCTCTGGAGCCATCTCCCCCTGTCTCCTGTATTGTACCTGGCCTTTGTTGGAGTGGCTAAGGCATGTGTGTGTTTGGGGGGGTTAACGGCACTGCAGAGCTCTGTCTGTCCGTCAGCCCTCCCACTGATTGCATTTGATCTGAATTGATTGTTTTTCATTTGGAGGTTATTGCCCGCACTGCCCCCCCCTCCCCCCATCCCATATCCAGTTGTCGTGAGAACTGATGCACAGGTAGGACGAGAGAAAGAAGAAGGGGCCGTGCAGCGTGACTAATGCATCAGCAGAACGCTGTATTCTGTGTTTGTTTCCACGCATTTTGTAGAAAAGATTTCAGCAACACACTATCAAGAAAATAAAACATCACAGGGATGATGTGACTTTTCCTCTGTATCGAGATGCTTGGTTTACCCTTGTTTGTCTCCTAAATTTTGAAGAATCACAGTTTTGTAGCATTTGTATCAACCCTAATGCCGCATTTTAGAACCTATCTCTTTCTGGTATCCTGTATCCTGTAGCCCTCTTAATTACCCACCAAGCTCTCTCTCTGTTTTGCTCCTTCTTGTAAGGCTTCTCTGAACTGAGCTCCAATCCCCACCGATATTTCCTCATAAATCTTCACAGACGGCCTCACTTCGCCTGTGTAGCCAGCTATATCTCACAGACAGTGGCATTGATCGGACTCGGACTGAGGCAAGACTCAGGAGGCAAGAGAGATATTAAAACAACTGCAGACGCCTCTCAGCTCTTTGATATTGGACCCCCACCACCACCACCGCCACCACCACCACTGCCCCCCCAGTGTATTGTGAGGAAGTGCTAGTGGAAGGAGGTGGAGGATAATCAGGAGATTGTCATGAAGGTGCCTGAGTCCACCACTAACCTGCAGTGCCCTGACCATAAATGGAAAATAAATATGTCTTCTAATTTAAACAAAGTGCAGTAGATTTAGGCTGGACCTCTGGTACCTTTGTCAAATGTATAATTTATTAATTGATCGCAAACCTGGCAGCCTCTAAAATCACCCTTCAGTTCAAAAGCTGATTAGAAGATGAAAAGCCATCGATTGCAGGCGGACAAGGCTTTTTTTTGTTTGGATGGCGGCGTAATGCTGGAAAGCTGTGCGCTGGCCCTATATGAATAATGGCTGAAGGACGAGCGGCATTGATCTATCGATGAGGAAAGAAGAGCGGTCAGAGTGGCAGATGCTGACCGCTCTTCTGTCCTCTCTTGCCTCTCGCTTAAATCTCCTGATCTTATTGAAGCATCCATAGTTGGTCACGCCTAAGGTGATTTCCTAGAGTGAAACACAAAACAAAGTTAGAAAAAGAACTCGTAGCTTGATTCAGTCTGGCTGATGTGGTTGGTTCTGTTTATTCTTTGCATGTAGGAGCAATAGGTGTGTGTGCGCACCCTGCAGCTGTGTTTACACATTACCTCGCCGACAATGAACAGATGCTGTGTGCTGGGCTTTAAAGGCAAATGTTGGTTTTGCTCACATATGTGTCATGAACTAATCCTGACTGTTTAATTTAATGTGCTGTGTCGGTTTTTATTTGCCGTGTTTATCCATCAGACCTCCCTCCACCACCAGTCCCGCCTCCAGCTGTCCTCAAGTCGCCCACTCACCCTTCGAAAGCGGCTCTCGAGGGCCGGGGGGTGGTTTCCCCAAAAGCGAGTGAGAGCCGAGACAAGAGAGGAGGGACCGGCATCTGCCGTCCACGAGAGGGCTCTGACACGAGAACCAGCTCATCTGAACGCAAGGATGCTCAGGAGCGACAGAAGGCTCATGGAGGCAAAGGGAATAAACATGAGGGTCTGACCGCCACCAAGGCTCGCCAGCACGCAGGTACAGATGAAACAAGGGTCATCCGTCAAGGCTGTTTCACGTTTCTCTTTTACAAGACTCTCAACTACCAATGTTACTGGTCTCTGTTCCTAGACGAGGACATCCTGCCCTACAGCCGACCACAGTTTCCCACTATTAACAGTCCCAGGGACCCAAGTTCCTCCAGCTCCATGTCCTCCAGGGGTTCAGGGGGCCGGCGGAGAGGGGAGGGAGGACGCAAGAACCCCGCAGACATTGGCCTCAGCACCATGGGAGCTTCCA
>CAAE01015002.1:1681859-1694432 GCA_000180735.1 Tetraodon nigroviridis
CGTTCAAATCAGAATACATGTTAGTATATTTATGTTTGATTCCAATGCAATATGGAGCAAACTGGTGCTCCGGATGTTGACATGCCTCAGCTTGCCTTGACCACAAGTAAGAGTTTTTGCAGTCACTGTAATAAACGAGCAGCAAGCTGAGAAGGAAGACTGTCTGTAAATATACGTGTACACATGATGTCCTCTTGTTTTACCCTTTGTGGTACCTCAAACTTGTCTTCCTTTTTTTAATTTTGCAAATAAATGCTAATTTTATTATGCCAATAATTATAATTATTTTATCATTTCCATCCATGTTGTAAATTCCTGTGTTATTTAGCTGCCCTGAGAAAGTGCCACTTTGGGATTTCTTTCTTTCTTTTTTTTTTTTTGTAATGCACTGTTATGTTTTTGTGTCGTTGTCTTTGTTTGTTTTTTTGGTTTTAAAAGCACAATCACTAAACTTTATTTTAAACCATTCTATCTATTAACCTTTTTGTCTTACAAACAGGTTTGACAAAAGAGTTTAGTTAATCCCGATGATGATGATGATGATGATGACGTAGGTCTCGGATGTTGGAACCCTGTCCTCGAGGACCTCAATCTTGCCAGGTTTTCTGTCCCTTCATGCAGAAATCATTCTCAGAGCAGAACACATTTCTGGGATTTCAGCCCAGTCGGTCAGACAACCTGGTTGGATTAGTGGACTGGGTTCCAACGTCCCTGATGTAGGTGAAGGTTGCTGTTTACGAAGGCCGTGCTTAAAATGAGACTTCTTGCATTGCGTCTCCCTCTTCAGTTCCAATCCTATCTTAAGTGATGACAGACAAATAATGTGACTCATAGCTGCAATGTAAATATCTTTTTAATTGCCACCTTGATCCTGATTTCAGCTATTGCACATGGATTAAAATGGTTTTGTTGTCTACTAATGCACTTAAATTAAAATGTCAAATACAGAAAAAAACGGTCACTTTGGAAGTCTGGAGGGGTCGTAACTGAACAAGAGTCTCTTTTCTTTGTAAGACAGGGGTTGTCGGACCCCTGTTGTCTTTTCTTTAAAGAAAGGGTGTTGTCGATTCATAGAACATCTGCAAACATTTGTTTCGTAAAGCAAAAAGAACTTTTAAAAAAAGCTGAATAAAAAAGTTCAAACTATGCATGCACTTCTGGGTCATTTGTAACTAGTAATATAATAACAGGGTGCATATTATTGTATCAATGCATATGATAACATTAATTTCAGAAAAACTGGGTACTGTGTGTGCAAAGTAATAATCATGAATATTTGTCATTTTTAAATAATTTTACCATATATATTTAAGCCATAATCAGAAAGTCATAACCAAGCTCAATGTCAGTCACTCTATTACAGTCTTCTGTGGAATCGTCTGAGCTTGCGTCTCTCAACAGGTCCAACTGTATCTTCAACATTGTTGACACTTGGGCTAAACATCTATTTCTGTTTAGCAGCCATTCAAGTTTATTACCTAATGCCAATCCCCATTAGCATTCTCCATTACTCACATAATTAGCATTCTCTGTCATTCAATAGGGGCATTTGAAGGCAAAGGGAAAAAGAAACCATTAGGGGGATTATATTTATTTGACAGTTGCAGATTGCTCTTAATTAGGTGTACAGAGGCTTCAACCAGGCTAACGGTGACTATCTACTTATTTATCACTGATGCTTACATTGAACATCAATGATAAAAAGGTAGTAGTAGTAGGTATTTATTGTGTTTCACATCGTCTTCAGTAAGACCCTGTACTCTGAAATTTTTGTGACAACTATTTGACACTACTTCAATACTCATTCTCTGCTGATTTAAAAATAAAAAAAACCAAAAAAGTAATTGCAAGGTCTGACAAAACAGTACTGATCAATCACCCCCCCACCACCTCCCGCTCGCCTATGTGTGTCTGGGGGCTCTGTAGCTTTCGACTCATCAGCCGATACAATAATTTCCTTTGTGCTCCGGCTGTCTTTCGTTCCAATCAGCAAACTGCTTCATTAACCTCTTTCCTGAGCGAGGAGGTAATTAAGAGAACAGCTGTGCACCGTCTGACAGTGCCGGCAGCACCAACACTGCAGCCTCCTTGACAATGTTGGCGAGGTGACGCCTTTCACAGGTGCGCCATGTTTAGACGCCTTCTCGGCATCTTCTTCTCCGCGAGCGTTTACGCCGCAGCTGCAGGTCAAATGCCGCCTCTTCAGAGTCATCAATCAAAACTCTCTTTTTCTGTTTTGTTTTCATGGCCTCATCAACACAGTTCTTCATGATAGTGGGGAGTTGTTTTTAATCAGTTTCAAACTGGGATGAGTTACTGTAACAGATAAACCGTCAATGTAGAGGCTGCTGGGGGGGACGTGGAGACCAGCCAGATCAAGGTTTTTCTTTAATAACTGCAAGCTAATCTGAATGATTTGAACATCCGTTTGTCACTTAGCTAGTCATACTGGCCACTCTTATGGGGTCTGCACAATTAACCCTGCGGAATATGGCCCATTCAGGTGGAATCTGCTCACTGAGCTCACCGGCTCACATTTACTTTATTCCCACTAATGACTAATGCTCTTAATCAGCATGCTTACAATAATTATCCATACTGTAAAGTGTTAGATTAGGTTGCCAAAGTGAGTCAAAAATAGACTGTTGTAAAATTAGTCCGGGCGTGAAATCAAACAGGAAACCCGAACTAACACAAAAAAAATACACAGTTGGTTGATTCAAACTCGCTAATTTTTCAGCACATCAATAAAACACTCCTATGAAACAGATCCGGGCCGATCTGATGCACACTGGAACAAATTTAGACAGCGAACTGGAGATTGCACAGCGAGGATCAATCCAACATCATCTTTAGAGTCACTTTTCATTAAGCTGTGATGTTATTGTGGCCATACCCCCTGTGGATCCTCAGCCAGGGTCCTGTCTAATAATAACAATAATAAAAAAAAAATAAAATCTCTGATTTTAGATATGATTGATTTCCTTCTGATGGCAGAGAAAAATATGGTAAACTAGCCCTGTCTTAGTCAGGGTGTTATTGATGCAACCCTTGAACCTTGAGTGCCCCTGCCTTCACACACACGCACACACTCACACCCAAGGTGGGGAATTTTCATTGCACCATTCAAAAGTGACGCGCTTTCATAACAGCTTTGCAGTGACACGACCCATAGCAGAGGTTGCATGTAAATGACAACAGACAAAACACCCGGTGGCGCTCGCTCCGAGGCCAGTGCACATAATAGGCACAAATTAGTCTGTTTATGTAGTCAAATGACCTTGGGAGTGCTGGTGCCCTGAATGGCCACGCTTCTCTAGGCATTGATAGATGGAAGGTGATGACATGCAAGCAGAAGCTTTGGAAGGTGCCACACAGGAAGGGGGGACCGTGGTGTCGGGTTTAAAGGGGTGCAGGCACCTTTGGGATAAATCTGTCGGGGTTTCTTCATCCCCCCCTCTGTTGTTCAAACGCCAACTGACGGATGGAGCTGAGGGAGAGAAGACACAGGGGTTCATCACACCCTGTGTGGCCTTGGGGCTTTTGTTCCTCACATAAAGATGGCTGGGATGTGCTTGCGTTCTCATCTTAAGCTGTTGTTTTATCGTTGAGGCCATTTTTCTCTTTTATGACCTGTCGGAAAGCAACAGCTACCCCTTTCTCCTCCATTTATCTCCGTATTTGATATGTTTGTATTTTAACCAGAGAATTTAAAGCAGATAAAGCAAGCATGTGTTCCAGGCTGGTGGGCAGCACATGACTGCCTTTGGCTCTTATGCTATTTGACTGCAGCAGGTTTCCAGGTTGTGTCCAGACTGTGTTGTATCGATTATTATTTTTCTCCTCCTCAGAAAAGACTAATGAGCTCCAAGAATTCCATGAGAAAGGTTAATACAATATTGAAATGTCAGGAGATTAATGATATTGTTCTTTCTTCATATGATTCTATAAGGGAAGGTGACAAATGCCTTGCCCTTTTCATTCCGATCCTCCCCATTTGTGATCCTTCTTCTGGTCCCCCTCATTGTCTTTGTCTCCATGTCTGTTTCTCTTTCATCCTTCATGTTCTCCTGGCCGACAGAGATGTATCGGCTCCTTTGCCGAGCTCACTCTCTTCTTAATCCTAATACTGAGCGGTAAAGGTGCAGCTTTATGCAAGGGTACAACACAACAGGGAAGCCATATGTTGAACGCACCACACATCATGGTCTAAGATAATGAAAAAACATCTTTATCTTGAGTCAATGTGAAAACAGTCATGTTTTAATTACCTTTGCAAAATTAGGCTGATCCTCTGTCCTTCTTTGTATTTCAATCCATCTGCATAATTACATTGAGGGAGGTTATTTGGCCGACCCCCCCCCAACAACGCCCTTTACCCGTTCACACTATAGCAAACAATCTGGAGCGAAGCAGGAAATTACCTCTTCTGTCATCTCATATTTCACCTGCGGGCCTTACTGCGCACAGGCGTCAGCAGTAATTAATGCGGCTCAATGACCTGCGTGCCGAGCATCACTCATTTTAATATCACGACCTCTTCGATCATTGAAAATTCTTAGAGACCTTTGGCGCTGGAGATGGTGGCAAAAGCAACACTAGGAAGTGAAATCTTCCCGTTTGCTGTGGGGACCCTCAGCCCACTATGTCTCAGCGCAGTAATTGCATCGATAAGCAGAGGAGCACAGGCTTGCAGAGCGAGCCTGGTGCATCATTACTCTGCATGAAGTTACCAGCCCCCAGGTAGTCATTTACTGCAATGTCTCAGTGACTGCAATGCTGTTCCATCAAAGGCCGAATGTTAAAAATCCACGACCACTTCCTGCCTCTAGGTTAAAGGTTCAGGCAATTATAGACACCCAAATTTATCTACACCTGTATTGGCTGATCCTAGCTGAGTGAGATTTGCTACCGCTACAAAGAAACACAATGTGGCAACTGTTGCGTGTTCACCATTGTTGTCATTTCATCTCCGATATTATCTTTGGCATCCTCGTCAAAGGCCAGTCCCTGGTTTATGACTCTCTCATTTCCTCATCTCATCCATCTTGCCGCAGACAGCCAGTATCTCTTCCCGGATGAGGGAGATGTCAGAGTCTGGCCACGTAACTTTACTGTGCTGCAGAGAGCCACAGTGCATTAACCGCAGGGCCTATTTGCCAACTCATAAGGTTTATTCATTTTTATCAGACCTGCCTTTGAATAATTACTATCCTACAGTGTGGCACTATGCTTTATGGGTTTTGAATTCAGGCCACTCTGTGTTTAGCACTGAGGTTATTTATGTTTTTATCACGCACACAGGTGTGCACGGGCCCTTTAAAAGCACAACAATAGAAGATGTGTTAAAAGAATGAAAGTAAATGATGAATTTGTACATACCCGGGCCTCCGGCTATAACTTCAACTCTGTTTTTCTTGCCGCTTTGACACTGTCTTCCCCTGATTACCACAGTCCAGCCATTCTGAGACATTTCACGGCAACCTTGGCCTTTTTTCAAAATTTTATCTCACTGCCACTTCCCTTTTTACCCCCACTCCATCTCTCCCCCGTCTTGATCTCTCTATCATTGTCACTCCCACACCAACTTACCGGCAACTGCAGCTTCTTCTCACACAACGTTTCTGACAGCCAATTTATGCAGTGGCAGGACTCATCCATCTTCTGGAAGTTTGAGGTGTGCGGCTCCGTCTCCAGCAGCTCTGCGATGCACTCCCAGTGGGACAGAGCCACAGCTTCGGACTGCTTGTAACTTCCTCAGAACCCTTCTAACCAAATATTCACAAGCTGAGGACGGGCAGGGACAAAGAATAGCCCTGTTCCTGTGTGTTGTAGACTCCTGCAAAGACATGATATATGAGAAAGATGCTCTTTTTTTATGTGTTGCAGAAGTGACAAGCAGAATACCACTTTCATTCACCTTTGAAAAAAAAAAGAAGAAAGAAGAAACTGAGAACCCAGACCCATTTTCTATTATGCTATAAAATAGAGGGTTTTACACCCTAAACAACAACAACAACAAAAATCAGCTAGAACAGCAAGCATTATCAGATATCACTGGATCTTTACATGCATTAACGTTTTATTCACCCTCTTCCTTTAGTCCCCCTCTTGGGTATCTCCTTTCAGTCCAGGCGTGAAATCTGCGCAGCAGCAATTTACATTTGTCTCTGTTGCCTTAAAAAGTCAGCTTAAACTTTGCTTTAAACAGTTTCTCAGAGCACTTCCCTATATTTGATAAACTAATGTTTTTTTCACCCCTCTGTATATCCTCTTAATCACTCATGTAATGAACAGTGATGGTACTCCTGTTTAGATTAATTATACATCAACCCAATTAGACACAGAACATCCAGGCTGCTGCTGTATCTGACTGTGAAAGCAGCAGTAAGATCAAAAACTTTCCATAAGTAGGCCTTGTTATCTCCTCAAGGACACGAGACTCCAGGAAAATGAGCGCAAATATTTTTTTGGAAAAGATATCATACATGCTTTTTTTTTTTTCTTTCATTTTTTACAGCTTGTGTTTTTCCAATTTGTGTTTGTAATTAGGCTGTGCTGAACCCAGACATCCAGCAGATAATCTGGCCTTTTCTGCATTGGACAGGAAGCGATCCGTGAAAGTAACTGGTGAGTGTAGCAGAAATTGGATCTAAGCACCGTGTGATTTCTGTTCCTCTGAGGCAATATTTATAAGACGATTAGAACAATGCTCCTGCTGCACACTTTCACAGAGCTTTATTACGCAAGTGCGGCGTTCATGATCAAACACCATTGACGGCTCTGGTAATCAATCTGCATGTGTGACGTGACGTGTTAAACACCATCTGAGAGAAAGGGAACAGAATGGAGAGTGAAATGGAGTTAAGAGAAGAAAGCTACACAAACAATGAGAATAAAGTACTCATGGTTTTCTTCACTCAGCTGTTTGGATTCTTATGAGATGCATCTTAATCAAGCAAGCAATATTTTCTGTAAGGGGTCTGTAAGGGTCAGATTAGCCAACCAAGAAAGCATCTGACTGATAAACTGGGCTTTTGCTGGCTGACTGCTGAACAGGCCTATTGTGTCATTGGACAGTAAGGACAGATGGTAGGAGACCGAGGAAGTGTGGGAAAGGTTTTGTTGTTACATGTATGCCAGCAAAAAGATAAATATAACAAGTTCTCCTAGAATTAATGCACTGCAGGTCAGGTTCAACAAGTCTGAGCTAATGAGGTGTTTGGAGACAGCAAACATGTGGTCTTTGGACTTATTAGAAGTCTTACATAGGTGCCTGGCACCTTTGAAATGTATCACCCACACACTCTTCAAAGTCACTCTGCATACTGCTCACATTGGGTGTCCACACATCACAGCAAATCAGAGATTTTAGGGTTTAAATATTTAAATCTGTCTTCTAGAGTCAAAGTTTCATTTATTACACCAATGATATATCATCACACATCGCGCCCGAGATTTTCATTCTTTTATGTTTCACTGCTGAACACTAAGCACACTCATCAGAGGTCAGCCCTGTGCTCTGATATTGGGCACCACTGGTGATAAAACTCAAAATGAGGTCAAAATAAATATTTATTACTTTTTAAGACATACACTTTTTGGTAATCTTTAATCAGTTATTGGAATAATCCACATGAAGGCATTGTTGGATGCCACAACTGGTCTCCACAGTATGAATAATACCAGCTGAACAAATGAGTGGATATTAGGGTCTAGTGGCTTTTGAACATTGTGAGGAAGAGGCAATGCGTGATTCATCATTAATTAATGTTCATGTTTTACACAGTCAACACAGCTTGAAATTGGAGTGTCACTTTTAATGCCCCCCTTCTTCTCAACTGAGGGCCACACCTATGACTGCTCTGTGCATTTTTTTTTTTCTCCCAAGCTCAGTCAGAATTACGGGAGATGACTGAAAAGAAGCTTCTCGTTTGGATGGAGGTGAAGGCTGTGTCTCACGTCATCAGAGAAAAAATAAAGAGAGAAAGAAGGAAGTGATGAGCATGAAAAAGACGAAAGAGCAGGAAATATAGAGGAAAACAAGCCTGATGGATAATAAACTGGCCAAACAACAATTCCAAAGATTTTCCTCTGCTGCCAGGAGGCAATAATAGCCTGCAGTCCTTTGTTGGGCGAAGACAAACACCTGTGTGGAAGAGAAGCAGTGGAACTATTTGATTGGAGGAGGAATACGTCCATTGTTCAGCACAGTTGAGAATCATATTTATCACAATGGGAGCACCTGGTGTTCAGAAAGAGGTTTAGCAGAGCGGGAGCTGGAACATCACAAGCGGAGCATCTCGGCAAACAAAGCGGGTGAAAATAGCAACATCTCTCTCAGCATCTCTCGTCGTTCCTCTTCGCATCTCTTCCTTCCCTGGTATCAGCTTTTCCTCCTGACTCCTCTGCTTTCAACGTGCCTCCATCTCCTCATGTTAATTTGCTGCTTCAGTGACACGCATCATTGGGGGAGTCATTTCTAATAACCCTGACAGCCCCAGCAAGGCTGCCTTTGAGTCACACGTGGAGATGCCATTCAAATTATGAAGCATAATGGTGACAATGATGCATTTCTAAAGCTGTGCTTCCTTCCTGACATGACTGCAGCTCACTCACCACAGACCAGCCCCCTCACACACACACACCCTCGTCTTTACAGATGAACCCCCATGTTCCCATCTCATCTCTTTGAGGGAGAGCACGTACTGAGCTGCCGGGGTGAATCGTTTCATTTCCCTGTACGTTTTGCCACAAGAAAAAAAAAATCTCTCTTATTTCCAGCAAATCTCGACGCATCACCGGCTCCTCATCCTCGCTGCTTCATCACACAAGCTTTCCTATTTGAAAATGGTATCAAGGTAAGAGGGTTATGAATTTCTATTCCTTGGTTTCCTTGCCCTGAGTCAGACTGCAATAATTATTCATTCATGCCAGCTCATTGGGGATGATGTGCAGCTGACACTTTTCCTCAACAGCTTTGTTGCTGCAGCTCCGAGGTAGAAAGGATTGTTGGAGCTTCACGCCTCCCTCAGCCAAGAAAGCCATCATCTCAAGGCCACAAAGCCTTTTTTTTTCTTCTCTTTTTTCCAGACTATCTGGCATAAGCAACACAGTAAAGCACAGGGCAGGATGGCAGACAAAATGCACAAGAGCATTTACAATTAGTCTGAGCAACTAGCAAAGATGTGGTACTCAGCATAAATGACAGAGCTGATTATAATGGATAAATATGCTTTCAGGAAAATTAAGGTGAAATCTGTGAAAACCAAAGGGAAAGAAAAGGCACTATGATTTCAAAACTTGATGGATGAGATTCATAGGTTTTGGGTCCTTTCTTGTGGATCAATGTGTCTGACTTAGTTGTACAGCCAAAAACAGCAAAAATATGTTCTGAAAAAAAAAAAAAAAAGTTTATTCAGCAATGGCAGCGCGGAAAATCAAAGCAACCTTGTAACTAGAGGGGAAGTTTTTCAAAACGAGCCCTTAGCAATGATTTCTATGTGTAATAATTTACGTGTAAAAGATGCTTTCATACATAGACTTTTAAAACTATATCTCTCAATTTGTGCGCGCTCCAGTGAAAAGCAGAAAAAGGATCATTCACAACATTTCAAGCAATCAGAGACAAAAGCTGGCCTTGGCAAGGTCGTTTCTTTTCTCTCTGCTTGGTTCTCTGGCAGAAGGCAGAGTGTGGGCTCAAAAATGCTTCTATTTTGTGATAAAGACTGGAAGGACAGGCTGAGGAATGCATCATGTTTGGACTTGCAGAAAAAAAAGACCCATTGATTTGTCTTTTCATTCCTTATATATAAAAAGACAACTTTTTTTTCCTTACAAATCTTTTCTTGCTAAAGATGAGGCGATGCTGGGGTAAAAAGCAGTGTCGTGCTGCTTCGAGACACATATCTGTTAACTTAAGGATTGTTTGAGCCAGCTTTTAATTAGCAAAAGTCAGGCGGGGTTGTGAGTGTCTCCCGCTGTGTTTCGTTAACACACGCCATTAATCAAGAGGGAGGGTTTCCATTACACGGGTCATTCAGGATCTTGCTAAACAATTAAGCCTTGATTAAGAGATTGTTTGTCAAACTACTGGCAACATTTAGAACCTTTATAAACAAGTTGCAACCAAATAATCCAGAACAGTGTTGAGAAAGTAGTATAAAACCTTAAGGGCTGCAGGACTGCTGTGACTGTCTTTATAAACACGGCAAATGCAGGCACAGCAGGTGTTTTCACACAACCGCATCGTTGCAGATAAAAGAAGATTAAAGAGGTAAAACAGGCTTCTCATCATGTTCAGAAGCAAAAAATGGTCTTTTTAAGTTTCCTGTACTGACTGGCACATGAAGTAACTTGGTCATTGTACAACTATAATAGTCAATGCTAGGTCATTTTTTCTACCTTTAAAAACTTTTAAAACCCATCTGAGTATCTATAAAGATGCAAAGGTTGACATTCTAAACTTCTAACCTTACTCGTGTTTTACAGAGTCCATTTACCAACAATAAAAGCTGGGGCATGCCTTCATGGACCAATGATAAAGCAATAAGTGGAAAAATAATAATAAAAGCTATACCAAAGTCCGACAGAGTTTGATTCTCCACTCCCCGGACAGAAAAATGTACTGCTCTCAACATTAACCAGTCAAAAGTCGATATTGCACCCAGTCGATAAGGATTGAGCAGTCTGGGAAGAGTAGGGTTCCCAAAGATGATCTGCTTTCCAGCGGAGACCAGCCTGTTGTGGGAGACAAAGCCCAAGGTGTTGATCAATAACAGCACATATTTATATTAAAAAAAGGTGGTAAATTATACAGCGTCTGGCACCACTGTCTGATTGCAGGGAGCTAAAAAAAAGATGGGGTGGGGGGAAGCGCAGGGGTGATGCAAATTTTTGTTGCCTGTCCCCAGCAGCTGTTCTAGCTGTTTGACATGTGTGATGAATGGTGTTGCGCTGGTTCTGCTGGCCTCTCACCTCCTCTCATTGTCACCAGTCCAGAAACAAAAGGGAGGAGGAGAAAAGAAGAATCACGCAGCAAGAGAGCAGAGGATGCTTTCTTTCATCAACGCACACACATAAAAGTTTTCATGGAGCAGCTATGTCCTACTGGTGCGATCACACACACACACACACACACACACACACACACACACACACAAACTCTAATGCTGATAACTTGCCTTACTGCAGTGTGTATTTGCTGAGCAAAGATTACTTCTGTCTGCCTGGCTAACCATCTTTTTGCTTCTTGCTTCTCCAGTTCACACACACACACACACACACACACACAGAGCTTCCACCACCAGCTTCTGATGCAACAGTGGCACAACTGTGCGAAAGCTTTTGGGAGTGTGCATACAAACAGGTACATTCAGAAAACTGCTTATTTGCTGCCTATCCAAAGGATGAAGAAGCAGTGCTGTGGCAGATGAGTGAACGTAGGTAAACACTTGGAAATAAAAGATTGGATTGGGAGAGGAAAGTTGCTTCGCTGGCACGAAGCTCAGCAGTCATTACTTCTCCTGTGCCTGGCCCTCCCTGCAGGCAAAGATGTGGGGAAGTGGTGTGAAATGGGAGCAGGTTTAGGCAGAAGGCAGTTTGAGGCCCAAACTACAGCAATTATCTTATATAAACAATGTTGGAAACAGAAAGAACAAATCAAGAACATTTTTTTAGATGTATGATACTCCAACCCCAGCACACCCACATCCTTAAGATCTACATGTTGAACAAGCCAAACAAATCGGTTGCATCTGCGTTAGTAGAACACGGCAGATGCAACGTTTTTATTAGCTGTCACATTCTGCGGGAATCTCAGAAAAAGCAGGATTGGCTTTTTTGGAGAAGCCATGCTTAAACTGCAACACTATAACTTGTTTGACAATAAAGAGTCTGTTTGATTAAAAAGTTAGGAAATTTTAGCTGATCTGTGGGTTTTCAGACAAAAAGGTAATATCCAAATTATTTACAACTGCATTACAGTGGTAATGGTGTTATTTATAAGATCTATTCATTTATGCACAGATGCTGATCTACTAACACTAACACAGTGAACTAGCTTTTACCACTGTATCCCTTAGCAACCAATCAAATCACTAGCACATTGCCTCGTCTAACGCATATTCACACCCAAAGTCAATTAAAGTCAAAAATGTGCCTACCTGGGCTTTGGGAGAGAGCTGAGATACCCAGAGGAAAGCCATGCAGAGCCGGATCCTGGCAGAAAAGCTTCCGGTCCCCAGGGGCTTCGAACCAGGAACCTTCGGATGACAAGTGCTGACCACAGAGAAATTGAATACATGCAACTTTTAGATTTAAAATAATTTGGAGTACCAGATATTTGCGTAAGCTGATTTGTTCAGCAAAAGTTGCTGCATGTGGAATAAATAAAACGATGAAGAGAGTCTGACGCAGAGATAAGGGCTTTGCATGTGCACATCATGCTGAGAAACTGCTTCTTTATCTTCCATGGACGTTTAGTGGTTGACAAAGCTGCAGTGGAGACTTACGTAAACCTTACACGTATGTTGTTTTTCAAAAATATTTTATTTTGATACTGATCCAAGTAAA
>CAAE01015002.1:1695164-1752375 GCA_000180735.1 Tetraodon nigroviridis
AGGGAGGTGGTTTACAGAAATAAAAGCAGAATGTATACTGTACCATACTGTAGAAATGCCATCAGATCGGGGCGTCACCTTACCCCCACCCACTGTACAGACTTCACCCAACAACATTCTCTTTTTCTTCTTTTTTTAATCATCTTTTATAGCAAAACAAGGCAACACACAGATAGGCTACAAAGATTCAACAATATTGGGAAAATGAACCCCCAAAAAAGAGAGAAAGCCAAAGAACTTTTATCCTTCTGACATTTTCTCTATTGTCTCTACGGGCACGTTTTGTCATTCTTTGCATTGGACAGGACGGGGGCAGTCAGGTGATCATGCAAGATGGTGGGTCACATGACCGTCGACCTCGGCACCGTAATCACTGTGAGCCGACTGCTGCCTTTCCCGGCCTAGCTGCTTGGCCCTGACAACAAACTTTACATGAAAAAGAAAAAAAAAAAAGAAAAACAAAAAGAAAAACACTTTTTATATGCCACAAACCTTTATGCATATTTCACAATATACCTTTTATTATCATTTTAATAAATACAAAAAAACAACACCGTGATTCCAGATTAAAAAAAAACAAACAAACAAAAAAACAATGAGTAATAAAGAGACACTAAAATGCATTAGACATTAGGAATATCAGTCTTAATTTGGTATGTTCTTGACATCTTGTCTTCAGTTGTTTCAACCCACACATTATCGTCAGAATCGAGATCCACAGGTGAGGAAAAATTAAAGAAAAGAGCGGACGACAAAGTTGTCACGAGGGATGTTCTTGTAGAATGGAATGGTGTACTTGAGTGGAGATGCGTATGGAAATATACACATATATACACATACATAAACACCACTTGAATGTAAAATAACCTGAGATACTCTCTGCACCTCATTTCCAGAACACTGGCCACTGGGCGGATGATACAAGAAGGATGATGGCATGACAACAACAGTACAACAGCAATCGATGGCCTTTAGTTTCCAAGCCTCCACTTTTTTTTAGCTTTAATTTTTTTTTTTTTTTTATCATTATCAGTACAAAAAAAAAAAAACAGGACCAAACAAAATCACAAAAATCATGAACAATATTGGAAAGCTGAAGCAGCGTTTTGGAGTCTGTGAAAGGCCGACGAGGAGCAAGCTTTTCAGAAAAGGATGAGGAGGGAAAAAAAATGTCGAAAACAGCAGATGACAAGTGTGTTTATACGGCAGCTGGGCAGGTAATAAATGCTCAGCTCCATGGCTGTGGACCTAAAGGCAGTGCAACTCGCTGGTGCACGAACAAACGGTGGCTCAGAGCTACAGAGCCAAACTGAACCCAACAGGGCTGTGTGGGCGATAACGTACCACAACTAACAGAACAAAGGTAATAAACAGTAAGTGCTCTCACACGGATGGATGTCGAAATCTGAAACATGAACCAAAAATGTTGCTCCGTGAATCTATCAGGAGTTTTATTACAAGTAATCACAAGAAATACAAAGTGAGCAATTATCGCTGACTCCCTCTATGGGCTGACTGTGCTATTAGACTAAGCAGGTGGGGAAAAAGTTATTTTGGCAGTAATTAAAGGATGGAAAAAAAGATTTGTGGGCCAGATCACAGTTGATAAAGTCTTTTTGATATCAGCTTCTTGTTTTTGTGGGACAATAAGTTAGGAAATAAATAATCTACACTGTGTCTCTCAGTCATGTCTCGTCCATATGCAACCTCTGGTCTGCCCTACCTGAACGTTTCTGCCACCAAATTGTTTCTTTGTTGTTGCGGTCTGTGAACAGAGCCTTATTCTTTAATATCTCTCTGTACATTAGTATATAATTTTTTTTCTCTTTACAGTACAGAAACTCCTCTTCACATCTTCATCCGGTTCTTCATGTCAGCAGGAGCTGTGTGTTTTGTGCTTATCACCAAAAAATGCAGTGCAAAAACAATAATTAATAATAATCATAATAATTAATTGTAACTATTAACAAACAATGGATTATAAAACAATTCTTTTATGGCACAATAGCCCATCAATTCACATATAATACAAATAACCAGATAAAACCAATGATTCTTGTTTGTGGAAATAATTATTATAATAAAAAAAAAAACAACTCAAACTGATTTTGGCTTGCATAGCAATGCAACAACGAGTTGAAGAATATATTTACAGGAAATAAAATTCCCTTTTTCCCCCCCAAGCACAATTACTGGGAAAAATAAAACCCAAAACGTTCCTTTCTGTGTTTTGATGATTTTTGTTGTTGTTGTTTTTTTTTTTTTTGCTGTGGTTGTTTCTTTACTTGGCTTTTTCTAATAAAAAAAAACAAGGTAGGAGGTGGAAAATAGTTTCTTGGGGACAAAAACAAAGTGAGATGCACAGTATGTCTGTGTCTATACATCGCATTTACAGTTCTGTAAAATTGACTGGATTTTTTTTTCTTCTTGTGTGGCACTCCTTCACTCAGAAAACAAATTTTTTTTCCTTCACTTTTACTTCCTTTTCTTCTCTAATTACACACTTTTTTTCCTCCATTTTACATCCTTTAAGTATCACTCTTTTTTTATCAATAACAAAAATATTTAAATTTTCATAAATTATTTCACTAAATACTAATTCGTGCACCTTATTCCTTTTTATATTTATTATAGGTGGAAAATAGTTTGTTGGGGAGAAAGACAAAGTGAGATGCGCAGTATGTGTGTGTGTATACATCGCATTGACAGTTGTGTAAAATTGACTTGATTTTTTTTTCTTCTTGTGTGGCACTCCTTCACTCAGAAAACAAAGTTTGTTGCCTTTACTGGGGCGGCCTTTTCTTCTGTAAGGACACACTGGGTTTCCTCCAGTTTACAGCCTGGAAGGATCACTCTGTGTGGAGCAAGAACAAAAAGATTTAAATTTGCAGAAATTATTGCACTAAATAGTAATGCGTGCACCTAATTCCTTTTTATATTTATAAAATACTGCCGCTTTGCAATTTCAGCACTTTTGAAAAAGTTTGAAAAAGTCTTATAGTGGTTAGCAGTGACTTTTGGTGATGCATCCTCAATGGTTCTGCCACATGTTAGCATCACAGCTGCAAACTCATAGTCCTGACTGAGAGTCCTGACATGGCTACCATGTCACTGAGCGCTGAAAGACTCACATAACTCTCCTGAGTACTGCCCCTGCCCAGTGGACCCCAGGAAATCTGCATGCTCAGTGACGGTCCACTGCTGCGGCTGCCGCGGTCCGTCTGTTTTGCGTGGTCCCGTCGAGCTCTTGGAGGAGGCAGTGCCAGATGAGCTGTGGCCTCCGGGGGACGGGAAGGATGGTTTATTGTATGGCAGGCATCCTTCTTCTGGGGACACAAATGTGGGACATACTTGACAACTTAATTGTTGCTGTGAAGTGCATTTAAAAACTGAAAGGCAGGGACAAAGAGATATTTTGACCCTCCTGACATCTGCAGAGCAGCGGTGCCAACAGGCTTTGCCAGACTAAGGGCATGCCACAGAGGACCTTTCACCTAGCAGCTAGCATGTCTTATGATGAGGGTAAATACAATAACAGAGTGACTTTTGGCTGCTGTGGAACCCCCTGCTACAGGGCATCACAACGCTGACCCTCAGCAGCCTCCAAGGTTGTGTGAAATCTCATCATACCGCTTCCCACTGCTCTGCTAATGACAGTAACTGAGTCTGCCCTGACCTCGGCTGATTTTAGGGCGAGTCAGTCAGCGCTCTGGCATATGGGAATTCACCTATGGAGCTTTTCGTAAAGCTGTTGATTGCAGCACCTGTCTTTGTCTTGCAGTATCAGATTAACTGTCTGAAAAATTCTTGGCACAAAGTGGGCAAGGAAACCGGCGTGCCAATTTCTGCGATGCACGAGCACACAGATGGGGTGCGGAGTGGCTACCGGTTTGCGTGAGGAGAGAAAGCCGAAGCGATTAGAGCGCATTTCGACATCTCGGGCCTCCTGCCTTGCTTGGAGCGAGGCAGCCTCGTGTTGGCAACAGTTACGGAGGCAGAGGGGTGTCTGGAGGAGGCTGCTGGGAGGGGCATTCTGGAAAGCAAAGCAAGTGGCAGACAGGGCATCTGTTCTTTGGTGCACACTTTTAACGTGGCAGGAAACTTGAACAATAGGAATTAAATTTCTTCCATTTTGAATTTGTCCCTTTTTGAAGTGCTGATTTAAGCCTTTTTGTCAAACAATCTATAATCTCTAAAAAAATGCAACCTGTTTCTTGTGTCCACCCTTCTAATTTAGTGATTCATGCTGAATTAAGAAAGGACTTTTGCAACCAAACCTGCTTTTTGACCCCTGCGCCCATCATCGGCCCGCTCCATGGAACCCAGCCTGTCCTGTGGCTGACGGTGTTGGTCCAGGGAGGTCCGTGTTTGCCTATCCATAGAGCTTTTCATATCATCCGGTCCTCCTAACATCGGCGTGCGCTCCAGGGATGCGGCCTTTCTTTCTGTAGGGGGAACCATGTTGCGGGTCCCCGGGATACGGTTCTGCCCCTGACAGGGAGGAGGCTCGGGGGGAGGAGGTAGGTCTGTGCCGCAGAAAAAATGTCGCACAACAAAGCCATTGATTCCTCATGCACTCTCAATCACCACAAATATTTCATTACTTACAAATGGAACTTCCTCCTCACAAAACAACAGATGTTTTGCTAAAACGCTGCATGAACTATTAAAACTGTGCCTGCTGTTAGTGACTCACCATCTGCACCCGGATCTCTCCGGTGGGGTGCTGTGCCCTGGCTTCGGGGTTTGCGAGTGGGTCTGGTGGCCCTCTGGTGGCCCAGACTGTGTGTGCCGACTGTGCTGCCATCTGTTGAGAAGGGACTGCTGGGCCGGGGCCGGTGGGACAAGCCTTTACCTGCAAGGGGACCACAGGAGAGCTAGTTAACCAACGCACGAACAACGAAGCTCGTGGCGTCGGCAACACAGGCAAAGCTGATCAGAAGCAGAGTGAAGGAGGCTTTCAGCTGAGGCCAAAGTAGTCTGGATAAAGTCCCCAGAAGAACTCACAGTTTTACGCAAATCTAGGAGTCAAAGTGCAAAGTTAGATAAGCTACAGAGAAGAGAAGACAGAGCTGTAGTTCAACCATGATCAACAGGCGCCAGGCAACAGGCATGAACTGGGTGCAGCATGTGCACAAGCAAGAACTCTTAGACCATCATTACGGAGAGAAAAAGCAGGAAAAAGAATCAAAGCAAATCGTCTGCCACCGGGGGAAATTCCAGGCCGGTAGCAAGGAGCTTTTCTCCGCACACCAACCTCTCTTGCTAAGGCTGGTGCCCTCCAGGCGGTAGCCTGCCTTGTCTGCAGCAGCCACCAAGGCCTGGGCAAAGCTGCAGTGGGTAAAAATGGAGCCGTCCGACGAACTGCCCAGACTGGACCTGTGGCTGGAGAAATTACGCTCGTCCTCGGAGGCTGAGCCCCACCCATTCACCATGGACCCTGTGGAACACCGCAGGGTTAATCGAGTGTGTCTGATTCTGACAGCTCAGCCATTGAAGGCCTTTCATGGTTTTTCTATTCATGAATGAAAAAAGAATCTTCAAAAAAAGTTGTTACAG
Source organism: Tetraodon nigroviridis (assembly GCA_000180735.1). NCBI lineage: Eukaryota > Metazoa > Chordata > Actinopteri > Tetraodontiformes > Tetraodontidae > Tetraodon > Tetraodon nigroviridis. The sequence continues at coordinate 1,700,724 of CAAE01015002.1, forward strand.
GTAAGAACAACCTACGCTTTAGCAATTTTGCTTTTTTTTTTTTTTTTTTGGCTGCAGGGTGTTTCTGCGTTTGGAGACGAGTCCTTTTGTGTTGCTCTGCTCTGGCCTGTCCCGTTTCATTCATCTGAGCACAAAACAACACAGAACAAACTGTGCAGACCCACGATGGAACGCACACACGAGGACAAGTGGGACTGGCATCAACTGAATTCGCTTTGATATTGAACAATGAGTGCACCCGTGTGCAGCAGAATCAGCTAAGGGAAGAAAAAAAAAAAAAAACCTGCCTCAGGTGACATTGACAAAGCAATGCTTTAAATCAGGCACCTGGAAGCAAGCACACCTGTTTAAAAAAGCACATTACACACCTTTATGTTGTCACTTTTAAGATGGTTAAAAGATAAGTTGGTATGAACATTTCTCTGTGTTGCTTACTTTTTTTTTTTTACAAATAAACCTTGGCCAGCGATGAAGATACAAAAACACATCGGTCGGCCAATAAAAACACACCACTTTGGCAAACACAAAAACCCACAGAGCAGTCAGCTAATGTGGCAGTTTTAAACAAGACTGGCTCGGAAATCTCTCTCCGAGTGGCAGAAACCCAAAGTGTGCTTTGTTCGTACGCTCAAATTCCACCATTGCAAACACCACAATTGTGTATCGCGAAAAAGGTCTGAGTCAGAATGTTGCAAAGGTGACATTTAAAATTGAACTTTTTTTTCTAAAGCCAACTGAAGGAGGCTAATCACAGGTTTGCTTGACTTTCCTCTCCTCCGAACCTCTTTAGTTTCGCCAGCGCGCTTCAGCGAGCTGCCTGCTTTATCGCAGGACTTCAGGGAATTTCACCTTCGATGGCAGAAGTTGCAACAGATTTTCGCTCCTGCTGCAATAAAGTTCCCTGAGATTAATAGAAAATGGAAAATATAATCTTTTACAAGGCAGAGAAATCCTCAGACAACCCACTTCTTATGGAGCTAAGAGGAATCCACTGCGGCAGCTACTCCCTGCCCTCCATCTTACCAAGCCATTTTTTAGATTTTTTTTTTTTCTTAGGAGACTTTTTTTTCCTCTCAGCTAGAAAGACAGCAATTCCACTGAGCCCAATCCTCCCGCAAAGAATAGAGCCGATATTGAAGTGCAAACCTTGCCAGCCAAAGCACCGACTAAGGCTTCCAGCTCCACTGGCTGGGCGAAGGCAAACTGCCTCTGCAAATTACATCAGAGAGTGACTTTTCAGTGGCACTAACTCCTACTTTCTCCTGCTCAGCCTCTATTCTCAGAAATAGTGCTCCAATCAAAGTGTGATCATTCTGACATGATTTGATAAAAATTCAATCCAGACTTCTTTTTTGTTGTAGAAATATTTTTTTTTTTTTTTTTGCGCTACAGCTTGGTGCTTTTATCATATCATGAGCCAGGCTCTTTTAAATCTGCTGTCTCCTTTACTTCATCCACTGATGAACGCCAGTAAATCAGAGGTGGTTTGGGGAGCAACAAAACAGCTCAGAATCCCTACTGCCACTAAAACTGATTTATATAGGCAGAAACACTAATCTGCATGCCATTAGGCACAGAGAACCCCCCCACTACCACCACCACCACCGACGAGCAAGCGTCTCTACCTGCTGCCAGAAGTTGTGACCCTGTTCCTCGCAAATCTGGCAAGGTTTTATGAGAGCACATTTGCCCAGAACATCTCAGCTTTTGGCTCACTGTTGGCAAACCAGCCTCGGTGCCTCAAATTATTAACACCAAATGACCATATAGCCTGAACGGGGCCTCATATCTTCTCTCAACACTCAAAATGATGGGTACAAAATATCTCTTCCTCAATCTACCCTCTTTATCCCTTGCTAACCTTGGATCTGGGACCATGTTGGAGTTGTCAAATGAAGGGATGTGAGGCAGACATGGGGTGGAGGAGAGAGATAAGAAACAGTGTTGTCTTCAGAGTCATACAGAGAAGGGGAGAAGCAGTAGATTAGGGTTCAGTTGCTACTTTATATTCCTGCAAATACATAAGCAGCAGCATGTGTCAGCATTACCAAAACTACTGTTCCATCATTCCAGAGAAAACTGCTCTTTAGAGCTGCTGGGACACCAACCAAAAAAAAAAAAAAAAAACCTGCTGTCAACCCTCAAAATCTCAATATTTCCTCTCTTAGCTCCACTTTTTTGCACAATTTTCTGCAGATTTCCACACATGCTCCACATAATCAACTTGTGTGGATTTAATAACAAAATAAGGCTTAATTAATTGCACTACATTAAAGGACATATACCAATATTTATTTTCCAGTTTTTCTCCCCAGGCTGCAGATGAATTGTGAGGCCTGGTAGGTATGAGCTCTGCAGCCCACCGTCCAGCACCGCCACCTCAATGTCGCGCCCTTCACGCGTCCCCCCTGACAGACGGCTGTAAAAATTTTCAGCGCACAGTAAAAATGGAAATAGTGCTAGTAGTCTGGAATGGAACACACGTGAAAATTATTTCAAATCTCCTCGGAAAGATACGGGTGGCACCGGCTCTGGCGCCGCGCATGCATTAAATCACAGCAGCTCGCCATGCCCCCCTTCCTCTTAATTTTCCTCTCACTATCCTGTTTAAAATTCATTGACTTTCTTATCTCTTTTTGGAAAAAAAATAATAGTAATGGCCCAGAGTCTGCCAAAACTGCTTCAAAAACTTGATTAAGGAGCACGGTAAGCACAAAATGGATGCTTGGCAGCCTGGTTACCAACAGGAACATCACCAATAATGATCTATCCTGCACATACACCTCCCACAATCACCCAGGTTTACCTGTTACAGAGCTGTCCAGGTTGTCCATGCTAGACCCTGGCGTGTGCTCTAAGCCTCGGGGATGTCTGGCTCCATAGCCTTCGTCTTCCTCCTCTTCATCATCCTCTTCCTCCTCCTCATCAGGCAGGTCCGTCTCCAGGTCAGACACCATTGTGCTTGACACGTAGCCCACAGGGGGTGCAGGAGGTTGTGGGGGAAGCGAGCCTACCTGCATGTGCCTGGGGGGGAAATGGGTGTCAGACACATGTTCTTGTACACAGATAATTATTAAAAAATAAATAAATAAAAGAACCTTTTAGCATTTCAACAGAGGATGAGGGTAAACTAATGCTGTAAGAAGAACTGTGGAGCTAATTTGAGAGGTCTCTTCATATGTAAATGATGAATAAATTTAGACAATCCCACTAATTCTGCAGTTCTGCATGGATGCTAACACAATGACCTGCTAATTGCTTCCGCAGATCGTACAAAGACGTGCTCTTCAGGCCCGTAGACACGCGGCTGTCACCTCGGCGGCGGCCGACTTCGCTGACAGCCGCATTTCTTTGAGGGGCAGGATGTCTTTCACGGGTTCTGCAGTGGGAATTGGTTGTAATTACTGGCCCTCTGGTGTTGTCAGAGATGCTCTCCAACCAACATAGTCATTACCGGGTGACATGACATCTACTTCCTGACAAGGCTTTTCCTTCTTTTCCCTCCGCTTTGCAATCACGAATGAATGCCGGGCCTCTCCTTCTCTCTGCCTGGCCGACAGAATGAAGCATGGCCTTCATCTGACTTGCATGAGAACGACAACAATGGAATGTGCAGCGGTGCATGTGTTGTGTGTGGGGAGGTAAACAACCATGGGTTCGAAATTGTGTCTCTAAGCAAAATACAGTAGTCGCATAAATGGTGATGCGGGCCTGTGGAAATAAAATGATTAATAGGTTTTTCTTCACGGTGACATGAACAATGGTTTAGGGCTAGAACAGGAAAATAGCAGCAAAAAACAGAAAGGCTGTAATCAATTACAACAAAACGTATCAATTATGTTTAAGATTATAATTATCACTTTAAAAGAAAATTTAAAAAGTTTTAAAAACAGCAGGTTAATGAATATATAGTGGTGGTGATAGAGCCGTTTTTGTCCTACCATGTCTGTTTTCCGATGTCCATTTGGTACGCTTTAGTCAGTTCATCTAAATGGGCCTGGAGCATCGGCTGCATCTCGTCCCGAGGGGAGGGGGTGAGGGTGGCCGTAGACTGCTGCCCAAAGGACACAGCAGCTGGGGAGGAGGCCACTCCTCGGACAGGCGGTGTGGGCACCCGCTCCTCTTCCTCCTCCAGCTCGTCTTCCATGCCCTGGTGGAGATACGTCTGCACGGGCATGGCTGGACCCCAACCGTCACTCTCGTACCTGACAAAAAAAGAGATGACGTTGCTGAGGACTGTGCAGAGTTATTATTACACAACCCTGAATAAATATTTTTAATTAAACTTTTCAAGTCAGGATTGCTTTACACCAGGTTTTTGACCTTGTGCAACTTTAATAGAAACATTTTTTTCCATCATCGTCCCAAATGAAATTACGGAAGCACTCAGGCTTCACTTTACTGTCGCGCTTATACATGCTGAAATAATACTGGCAATAAAGAAAATGTTCATTAGAGAAATTTGTCAGCGCACACTCCGTAGCATATAACTGTTTTAATCTGCCGTCATTAAGAGCAGCCTCAGATTTACAGCGCTCAGAACCCTTCATTTGCCAGATAGCCTATAAAACGCAGACGACTGGCAGATTGGAAATAGAAGTGAGAGGACGCGACGCCTATTGGACCAAAGGCAGAGGCACGCACGTCCACGCTGCAGTAAGTCTGGTGCTTAAAAATTTTTTGCACTCAACAGCATGTTACAAATGTGTCAGCCTGAAATAAAAAGCCATGTGCGCCTAGAACAATAGCGCCGACTGACACTGCAACAAGGCTAATTAGAAGTCGCCAAAAGTTTTATAGTGACCTTATATTTGGGGGAAGATGGCAATCTGTTGGTATCATTTTACACACAAACACACACACACACACACACACACAAACTTCTGTCACTGCTTCTTGGTAAAACAATGCAGTTATTTGTTTTCCCCCACTGTGGAATACAGCAAATAGCTTAATCTGATACCATCTGTGTGTCTGAGCTGGTGGCAGCAGGAGACTGATCAGACCGTTTTTTCTGAATTATATTTTGTTTTCCATCCAAAACTATCTTGTTAATTTTGCAGCCTGTAGAGAAGGCTGCCCTATACGTTCTGTACTTTTCAGTAAAAACAGTTTTACTTTCTAGCACTACAGCCCTATATTCTTGCTAACATACCCTCCTACTTCATGGTGCTCATTGGGATAATGGTCAATCTCTGTGCCAGGCAGGGGGTGAACAGGAGGAGGGGGCAGGGGAACATTGGCCCAGTTGGACCCATTGGCTTTGATGGGCTTGGAAGCGGCCTTGGTCTTCTTTTTCTTCCCTCCCTTTCCACCTACACCAGAAAGAGAAAGATAACAGCCAGCACAAGTCAAAAAAGAATAAAAGCACATTCAATAAAAAAGCACATGTTAGTTATCTTTGAGTATTACTAGAACTGCTTTTATGGAGGGACGAACCGGCTCAAAACTCTGTCGACTGCAAACATCAGGCTACAGATCCGCTCAGACTCGCCCTTGGAATAATACAGATGCTTTCAAACAACATGTCAACGGGCGCCTGCCTGTCAGCGCTCACAAAAAGAAGCTCAAGGTTGCCTGATGAAAAGCTTGCTTTCATTGATTAATTGGTTGAAAAAGCTCAAATCTCCATAGAAACAGGACAGAGCGACAGCAGACGAGGCCAAGCAGACCTCTGCGCTCCACCCATCCCTCAGTGTCCCCTTTAACACCAAGCTTTAGGGGCTCCTGCTTTGTAATATCTCACTTCCCAGCATCATCATAATGAATGGCCTGCGCAATGTCACTTGGTCCCTAATGGAATTCACTGAGAGTCTATTATGACTTTCATTTCTTTTATTACGCCGGTGAGCTGCTAACCCCATCTATTTCCATGCGTGTCCCTCCAACAGCAGATTCGCCTTTGTCCCATCCATCTTTATAAATCTGTCAGCCGGGTCAAGTCAAGATCTTATACGATTCGGATGTGGCTGAGAGACCCTTTCTCCTGCGCGACACTCATTTGATTTTAGGCTGAAATGTGTTTTAAGGTTGAAGCATAATGAGCATATCGGTAAATAATGTAACTATACATGAATCGCTGATATGTGGCAGACTGGGCCCCAACCCCCGACTCTAGCTCCTAAACCTAGTCAGTGGAAACCATGTCAGCAGCCACAGAGACTAGCAAAAGAAAACCCTGGCTGCACTCTTGTGAAGATCTTTTTCTTTGTCATCTGTTGGCCTCTGCTGCCAAACACCTATGCTCACATTCCCCAGCAAAATGCTGCCAATGCTAACTGTGACGTAACACCGCCGTCTTGATGTAATTTAATAAACCGCATCGACTCTATCAAAGTAAAAAGCAGATTACTATCATTGAGAAGAGATGCAATGAGATACATTTCTATTGATTTGGAAACCGGGATAAAGGAATGTTCTCAGCAGCGATCGAATGTTTTGGAAGAACAAAATCATTTTGAAGATGAGAAGGGTATGAATGTAGGAGTTATCACCAAAAAGGAGAGGAGATGTTGGAGTGAGATTGATAAAGGATGAAAATAATGAAAAAAAAAGTAAGTAGTAAGTAATGAGAATTCTAAACGTTCCTCTGGGTAACGCTTTAGTCTCATCTTTAGTCTCTCCACACAGGACCAGCCATCAATATTGTAAATGAGCCTCTTTGGAGGAAGAATGGTCTGGCACTGAAAGTATAACAGCTCACCCCAAATATGAAAAATACAGAGCGAGAGTTGGGAGCCATACAGGAATTAGATGGCAAACCCATCTCTACTGACGAAACCGGGCCTCCCTTCAAAGGGGAACTCGGACTAAATATAGACTGGGTGCTGGGTATTTATACCCAAGGTTTGGGCGCTCCCAGCCTATAACTGCAGGGCTGCACAGCCTTCAGCGCTCTTTGTTTTGATTGGGTGCGACAGTGCTGAGGGAAAAGCCACAGAGCAAAGATCCAGATATAACTCCTGAGAGTGGCTGCTAGAAGGACGTGAAAGTCCTGTGTCATCGTTTTTACATTTCAAGCATAAATACATGTTACACAACGAGGTGAAACGCAACAGCACAAAGCCTGCGCAGGCTTAGGAGGCTGCACTCAACCTTGCACCTCCAATAACTGTGGAGGTTCACAGAGAGTGTGTTTGTCTGTGTTTGTGGGGGAGAGTCTTTAAGGTCTTCAACTTCTACAGAAACGACAGAAAACACCGGCTCCCTCGTCTTCCCTGCACTGAAGCAGGTTTTAATGAGCAGCTTCGTGTCCCCAGCGGAGATGCTGCTATGAAAGCTGCTCTATTTCTAGTCCTTTTCATCCTGTTCTCCTCCCTCAGACATGACATTCATTATTCCTTCCACTCCTCTGAGAGAAAGACATTAGAACTCAAACTCTTCCAGCCACATAAGCCGAGTTTGCTCCGGTTAAAGTCAGTATCAAGCCTTAACTCCTGTAAATTCTCATCAATTTTTGTGGACTACTAACTAATACCTAATGCTTTTTTACACCTTACATGTAAGGACCTACATGTAACAAACTAATACTGCTATTGTAATACTGCTACTTGTACTGAAACTTACATTCTTTTTCTATCTTTGTGTTGCAAGAAAAGGTTTGAAATCATAGTCAGCCATGCTTAAGTCAAAGTTTTTTCCTCAGTCCTGGTATTTTTATTCAGACAATAAATGACCTTTTAGGCTCCTGGCTTAGCATAAGGATGTTCAAAAAGTAAGTCGATGTATTAACTGGACTATTTAGGCATTCGTTTTATGGCCCGTGCAGGGCTTTTTTTAAAATTACTTTATTCAAGGATGTCAGTGACTTTCACATCTGGTGGGAGGAATCAGCCTGTAAGGCATGGCCCACCATGCAACAGGACATTGAATTAGAGACCGGTTAAAGCAGCGGCTTGTAACTAGATAAAAGAGGAAAGTGGAGGAGAGGCAAGTGGAGGGCTGCAGCGTCCTATAAATGACATTGTAATTCTCTGAACATGGGTTTTAGTGTAGTCAGCCATCATTAGGAGAATGGAAGAAGAAGGGAGGTATTTTTGCCACTTTACCCAGCCGTGCATCTCTAATGGCGTGTGTGGGTGTGTGTATATAGTCCACTCTGTCTGAAAGACTCCCTCTGCCCCTATTCCCGTCTGTTCACTCATACAGACACAAAGCTTTTACAAGGGCTGGCAGTAATGACACAAACTACGCATTAAAACTACCAGCTATATTTTATCAGTACATCAACATCTTATCCCTCTGCCGCAATGAAAATGTTCAGTTTTTTAAAGCTCCAGTAAACCGTCAACTTCTATTTAACATCACAGCATAGCTAAAAATACTATGCAGTTATTTGGGCTGCATTTCTGGTGGGAGAACAGGCTTACGGAATGTCTCAGATGTCTGGTTAGTGCATGCAAATAGCAAATCAATATAGCAATTAAGGCACCAGTCAATCATAAAGTCAGCCGGCAGAGCACCAGAGTTTCCCAGTTAACTTCACAAGTGTCCCCCAGCGTACACCAACCTGAGAGGCTGCCGCTTCGCTCAGAGCTGTTGTGAGAGCTGGTGGTGCTGAAATCTTGTGATTGGTTGTGGGGGATTCTATTAGACAATCCGTCGGTCAATCGGTAGTCAGGAATGAAAAGGAGGGCTACAGTGGAGGGGGGGGTTGAAGGGCAAAAATCACAGTGGCGTCAGGTGTTGGGCAGTAAGCACAAGCACATGCAGGCATGCAGTTAAAGCATTGAGCAAGCAGGATAATATTCAGGATTCAAACATTCGTTCATTCATTTTCGTGTGTGTGGCCTGTTAGCAACTGCAACACTGTTAAATTAAAGAAAAAAATACATCTTATATAAAAAAAAAGGTCAGTCACAGTCATTTTAATTCAATATTTGCGGCTTGTCAGAGTGATATTGTCAACAGTTATATTTCATGGAGAAAACTTTTTTTTTTTAAGATGTAATCCTCTAAAAGGACTGTATTAAAAAAATCATCTGCTTTAGATGGTTGGGGAATTAGACCATGAATAATAATAAGGATACAGCTGAGGAATAGTCATTATACCTACAAAATATGAAACTCCTATTGGTTAAAAAGAAAATCTGCACTGAATCCACAATAATTACACATTCTTAAATATTATTTGAGATAAAAATGGATTGGTAATTGCTCTGAAATGAAAGGCAGAGTGATACCATTGTAAAACTTCCAGCAAGAAAATGAATTTTTTTTTTTTGTTTTTTTTTTTCAGAAAATAACCCAGATAATTTCAAAAAAGAACCATCCCATTCTCAGTATCCCTTAATCCTTGTGATGCTAAATGAGTTCCAAGTTCCCAGATGTAAATATGAAGCATGTAATCTGGGTTAATTCCCTTTGAGGTCACAGGGAGAAAAAAGACATAATCTGGGAATGCTTATGAGCTCACTGCCATTCTCACAAAGGAACAAAGATAAGCATCGCTTAGATCCTCATCCTCACTTACTGTTATTGCAGGAGGTCTTCTCAGGCAGGGAGTAGCCTAAGCTGGCCATCTCCTGCTTGGCCTGGAGCGAGGCCTTCCACTGGGGGTCAGGCAGGTCCACAGCCAGCTCGTGTATGCTGCTGGAGTGAAGGATCTGGGTGGTGGCGTAGGGCGTGGCCTGGGACGTCTGTCCTGGACTGTTGTAGTTGGCTTTGGTTGTAAAGTCTATGCTGCTGTATATGGCTCCGTCGGATAGCATGGTGCCTGTTTTGTCTCCTTGACCAGATGGGAGATCTGAAGATGAGAGATGTCATGCTTTTCTTGTATATTTATCATAAACAAATTTGGATTGTCCCCATAAATCAAGCCCAAGGTTCATCTGCATATGCATTGTTCAAAAATGCTTTTAACAGACTGCTTCATTTCTGAGAGACATAATGCTCAGTGTGTCTATGTGTGTGATGCCAGAGAGAGGAAACCATAAAGGGAGGGAGTGAGTTGCAGAGAGAGCAAGCTCCCTTTCTCAGCGATCCGTGTTCTGCACGCCCAGTGAAGGGGAGATGATGTAGAGCTGTAGCGGAAGTGTCCGCATCTGCGCCAGTCAAGCTGCGCCTGTCCTTCACGAATGGCTGCTCGGGACCATCCTTCCAAACAGCCATCCACCCCTCTGTCTGTCTCTCCCTCTGCATTCTCTCGCTCTGAAGTATGTGCCATGACACCAGGATGCACTGTTTCCCATTACTCAGCCTGTTGAAGCTCCTGCTAATGCTGGAGCTACCCTTAGATCCGACCTTCAGAAGTAATGTTTATAACTGTACATATAGAAAGAGGGCAAATTTAAACCAAGGTCCTCACCTCCTCGACCAAAGTTACCGAGGTCATTGGGTCCGCCGGAGCTGCTGTTCACCGGAAGGCTGGTTGCTGGCCAAGAGTCCGCCAACCACGGGTAGCCTGGGTCGCTGGCATTCAGCAGGCCCGGCCGACTAGAGACAGGATGAAGTGCGAGATTAGGCTTAAACTGTAAAATTACATTAATACTGAAGCTTCTTACGCTAACAGCATTAGTAGTCACGGTTTCATTCGACTCTGTGTTGCTTGAGTCACAAATGAAAAAAAAAGAAAAGAAAAGTGTCAGCAATTAGCAGCGAGGCAGCGTGAAGACAAATAATTCCAGCGCATGTTCAAATGTTAGCCTGATCACCAGAATGTGTGTTTGTGTGAGATAAGCTTCCTGTGTAGCTAATAAAACACTTCTGAGATAAGGGAAATGTCGTAAAAACACATTTCTTCTCCTACAAAGTTGGAATTCCTTTAGGCTAACACGGCTCTTTATCTCTTTGTTGCTCCTGCTGCGTCGTTGTCACATATCCTGAGTTATTTATGCAAAGGCGTGCCGTGGAGATGCTAAAGTGTGCATTAGCTGACTGCGCACATGCTTGCAGATGCACACACACATACTGCTCCTTTATTTCCAGTCAACCCCTGGCGGCGATGTCCAGACAGTCTAAATCTTATCTGATGAGACAGCAGCCTGGGCTCTAACCCCGCCATGGTGCTTCCGCCCACTTGTGGGAGGGCAGGCCCATTTAACAGGTGTTGCTTCTCTCTCTTCAGGGGATGAGACCCATAAAAATCAACCATTAAGACTTTAACCTGTCATGGGTGACTGCTGGAAGGCCATTAGGTCCACTTTACTGTACAATCACGTCTGAGGCTCGTTTAGCATGGGCCACACAGATGGAGGGAAATGAGAATTAACATAAATGGCTTTGTTTTTGTGCTAGTTCATTGACACCTTGCAAGGAATTAAATATAAGATAACGTAATCGGCATGACCCAAGCATTCGCCGTAAAGGCTGAAAAGCACCACAGGTGATGCTGGCACTGTCACACCCCGCTGTGGACGCCTGGCTGTGCTGCGTGTAGTGGGCCACATTTACATGCGTGAGATCTGAGGCCCCGTGGTTCTCAGCACGGCTGCCTGATGGGCTGTTTTGTCTCGGCTCCAGCATGGCAAGGCCTCGTCTCGACGCGACCAAGAGACAGCAGAGCCCCGAGGACAAGGACAGGTAATGGGCACACTGCAGTCGATCTCTGCCTCAGTCACAAGTTCTAATGAGAAGCAGCTTCACAGAAGGGCCAAATGAACTGCACGCGGCATGTTACGATCCCTCGATGTGGTTCCTGAATGCCAAAACAGGCCCTCAGGGGGACAAGTCATTCGAATTGATGGCTGTGCATCAGACAGATGCACTTTCATAGGGTAATATATCTTTCCTTGTCCTTCCTTCTTCTGCTTCTAGCTGCCATCCTACCCTGCTGCCATTATTCTCTCATGTCACACCATCTTTCAACAGCCAATTTATTTCCTTCATATGCCTCCATCTTTTCTTACCATACCTCCACAGTGTTTTAATACCTATCAAAAAGCATGTTTTTTTTTCTCGTGTTGACTTTAGTAAAACATAAATTCAGATATAAAATATATAGAAACAACAGATGGGTATGTGGTTAAATACAAAAAAAAAATAAAACATCCTCACTTAAGCAGAAAGCTGGAACAGACACAACAAAGCGGCAGTGGAAATGGCTGCATTTTTTACAATGAACATCAGTTTTCCTGCTTGGAGTAATTAGAGTAAGACTGATTCTCCTGGTGATGCGTGCACATTTGTGTGGTGGTGACACGCTGGTGCAATTGACACCATGTAATACATTTTAAGACAAAAAGGAAAAAGAAAAAAAAAAGAAGTCAAGCGTTGACTTTTAATCCCAGAGCAGCCCAGGATAGATGGCAACCTCGGCAGATAAAATTTGATTTGGAGCATTTTGTCTTCCTCCCAGACATTTCAGTTACTTGTGTTAGGGAAGACACTATAAATATTGTCTGGGATGGCCGACAAGTTGCCCATAAATAAGCCAAGTGAGGGATATTAATTCCAGAGTAACTACATAAATCAGGTGTTTATGTTCTGACGGTCTAGGCTGAATTTAGATTAAAGGAAGATGCAGGCCTGCAAAGGAATCTCCATAGCAACGGTGCTAGTTAAACCTGTTAACCGACAGGCACAGCTGGTTACCTCTGCCTCTACGAGTGAACACGCTTTGCTAAACTATTGATCAGCGACAACATAAGATGTTATTACCATCTCCTAATTGCCACCTCCCTATTGACAGGGGATAAGAAATGAGCTCTTATCGGCTTTGATCAATTTCAATCGAGGCGTCAACATCTGATCATCCAGGTCCAGCAATCTGCGGGCTATTCATCTTCCGTGAATCATTTATTTAGTGTTCGATTTACTGTAATGGTTGACTCAGAGCAATTTGGCAGGAGACAATAAGAAACTGGAAACAGATGCAGCTTCATTTGCTACTGTCTAATTAATGCAATAAACATCCCATGTAATAAATGAACACATCTTCAGCGCTACCATCAGGGCAGATGAGCAGCTTAAAACATCTGGGCCTTGATGGTGCCGCAACAACAAATGCGTCAGATGCTCGCGCCAGGGGATCCATGCGATGTCCTGTTCCAGTATTTGTAGTGAAAAAAAAAGGTGTCTGCTGCTGTAGCCTAGAAATATGACAAATACAGAGCTCCCGACTGTAGACGTTTCAAATCCCATATGCAAGCAGAGGAATCAGAACCTCTTATGTGGAAAATTGAAGAGAAAAAAAAATGTTGTAGCAGAACGTTGCTGAAGAAAAGCATGTCAAGCAGCGTGGCTAATTCAATTAAGCCTGCTGGCAGCTCACAAAACAATATAGGCAAAACGGTCTGTGGCGGAATCCAGTCATGGTGAAGTTTGTGTGTGCTGGAGAGACACAGAGCTACAGAAATGCCAAAAAAGAGCCTTTCCCAAAAGCCTTGAGTTGTAAGACTTTAGAATCTGTTGGTGATCTCTGAGTGTTTGAGGTCTAGAGGCTTTACCTAGTCAGGTGTGATAAGCAGAAGACACAAAGAAGGCCTGAAGTCTCCAGGGAGACCCTTGAATACAAAAAGTCTCAGTAACTGGTGTCATTTAGATGTGGCCTGGCCCTTGAAGCTCTGCTCCTTCACTCTTTCACCAACATGCTGAACTGCAGAGGGGTGGGGGGTGCAAGCAGGATACCTGCGCACATCTCTCCCCTGGGTAATTATTTTTACATTATTACATGTGCTCAGATCCCAGCCGCCCACATGAGGTGACAGGCAAATTTATCACTCTGGAGGGCCTGTGGGCTGCCTGCAGCCGGCAGCGGAAGATAAATGACAAAATAAAAGCACTTTCTGCTTAAATTGTTTCTGTTAATTCCGTTGAGGAGATTTATGGGTTCATCTATTGATGCATGAACAGAGATGTGGAAGAAATGCATATATGTGAGCGGGGTTTGCATGTGGCAAACAGGTTATCTCCAGTCCATCAGTCATTTGTCAACGTTGGACTTGGAAAAGCAAAAACGGTTGAAAGAATAGACAGTAATAATGACAGAAGTGTTGTTCTTGATGCCACACTTACCTTCCATTGCTCATCAGACCACCATCGACTCTTTGGAACGTTACTATGGTCAAAAACAGAGACAAAAGAGCAAATGTCACATCTATTTGTAGTAAAAAGACAACCTGGATCTCCTTTAACACACGTTGCCCTTCAAATGTATCATCATCTCATCCCCTTTTCTCACACAGCGACAGAGCTAATGACTTCGCTAAATGACATAGGCGTCCCTTTGCATCCAATCCCTCTCATGGAAATTAAAAAAGAGGATGAGCACTGCATATTGCTTTGCTTTGCATAAGCAGATGCATGTCATGTGGTCCTCAAGGACAAGGTGCCTGACGAAAAGCGAAACTCATTTCAACCTTCTTATTTTGCCACAGAGTTGCGATCAGATTCGTGATTAAACCTCGAGCAGGAAAAAAATGATTAGGAAAGGCAGAAAGCTCATTAATCATGTTCTGTATTCTATCTAAGTGTCGGAAATGAGTCGCTGATTCAAACTCCCCAGTAGCCATACACAGGGCCTGTCTAAATATAGTGATTTGCAGATAACAAGCACCACGACCGACGATCGGTGGCTAGCAAAGATTCATGGCTGCGAAGGATCTGTTTAATCTCTCTTCACACCCCATGATGACAAAGTAGCACAAAGAGTTTTGGAAATCACCACATACCAGTGATCTGGGGTCTTTTTATTCCCCAAAAGATCTCTGTTAGTAATTTCACTCAGTTGTTTTGCATATGGAGATGAAAGAGTGAGGTCAGAGCATTCCCTCGCTCTTTTCTGTTGATTGCGCAACAAGCCTGGGCACGGGCTGAAGAGCGGGCTTTTCTGTGGTTTGATGCCGAAAAGCAGATGACATGGATAGGAAACTCCCACAATAGATCACAAAGGCTGCTAACAGGATGGTTTAATTCATCAGTTAAGTTTCCAAAGATCTCTCAACCTGGATTCCTCCGCCATGAGCAGGATTTTACGGAAGAGAAACACTGTTGGAAACATACCAGGAGTGATCATCAGATTTTTTTTTTTTTTTTTACTGCAATGTCTGGCTTAATCTACCAAAGTGGAATTTAAGTATTTTACTGTTACAAAAAAAACCCCAAAACAAACAAACAAAAAACACCTGTACAGACTTGAATGGCATACATATGACATAGGTTTTCTTTACCAAACATTTCTCTTTGTTCCACCAATGACAAATTTAACTGTTAAAGAACCTTTAGACGCCTAAAAGACAACTCGAAAGGCTGTGTGGCAGGACCCTCTGAAGTCCCGATCTGTGCTGGGTCACATTTCCGTTCTGCCGTGGAAGACTTTTATGTTATCCACAGTGACACTAAGGCAGCCTCAGCCTCTCGCCTCAGCCTCCTAGATAAGCACTTTCCTCAGCATGAATACAGATTAATCCCCTTTAATAAGCATTAAGGTGGGGTGGACATAATCAGCGTATAAAAATTCCATCAAATTTCCTTCCTGCTGGCTGCGTGCCCCAACAGTGTAGTGATTTACTCCTCAAGCACTGACAGCTTTAGAAGGTTGAGGGAGGATGCCCTCAATACATCAAGTAATTGTCAATACAGAAAAGAGCAGCAATGGATACAGGTTCTAAATAGCATCTTGCTTTAACTCAATAATCACTGCTTTATCTTGTCTGGATAACGTTTACTCCAAAACTAGACCTGCTTCACTAACATCTTTCTCTGTTTCGTGACAAGTTATCACAGCTGTTAGTGAAGGGGCCAGAGTTCACTTGGGTTTGTGGCCCCAGGCACCACGGGAGCCATATAACCACTTCACCAAAAATGTCAATAAATCAAGGTTGACGGAGGAACAGAAAAAGAAAGTGCTGACCCGGACCTGGCGTAGCACAGCAACTCGGCGCAAACAGTCAGCGTCTGAGTGATTACGCTAAGTAAATGGCTTCAGCTTACTAACAGGCTAAATACATTTTGCCAAGTTTGTTACTGTGTTTTCTCCTGAAACGGAGACTAAAAACCTGTGAGGAAGAAGAAGAAGAATTATTTTTTTTATGACAATCTTGGTAGGAAAAAAAGAGTTGGTAGACCAGCCCATGAACAGATTTAAAGCAAAATAAAGTAATCAGGTGAACACAGGGAGCACAGGGGAGCACCACACATGTAAGTCAGTGTTGTGGAACTAAAGGCACCAGCAAAACTGTGTCTTTGACTTATTAACTCTCTCTGCTTGGGTAAATTGACCAAAGGTTTTAAATGACCTTTGACCTTTAGTTTGACAGCATTTACAGTGCAAGTGAGGCAACAGATGAGTCTGCACTGAGGTGGGGGAGTGAGGAGACAGGACAAATGAACAGTACCTGCAGGGGTGAACGTGAAGGACTGAACTGCAAAACAAGAAGACAGAGAGGTTGTGTGTTAAAAGCCGGCAGACAAAAGCGGTGCTTTGGGGTTGATCTGCACCCCGGGGATGGGGTCAGGCCATAAGGTGCCGGGGTTCAGAGACTTTAACACCATCTCCCAGGGTGCAGAGCCACAGCCGCGAAAGCAGCCAACTCCGGTGCTACAGAAAGGGCGGCGCAAACCAAAAAGAACACACAAACACAGAAATGTTATGAACAAAAATAAAGCGTGTACAAACCCAGCCAGGTTATGACAGTTAGAACATGCACCTTTGGATTAAAGCAGAACAAAAAGGTTCTTTGCTCATCAATGAAGCAGAAATGAAGACTAGACTGCAGCGCCAATGCGCATTTTCTCCTGTCTGCTAATTAACTGTTGTTAGCTTGGCAGCGCATGTGGACTCAGTATTTGCTGGTATTGACTGAGGTCACTCAGTGTGATGTCGGGGTCAGTGTGTGGGAGGGGAGCTGGGCGGACTCCAGTTTCCCTGAAAAGACTCCAGTCTGCCCACTCAGCTTGAGCACCCTGGGCTATTAACCAACACGGTGGGCGGATTTGTCAAAACCTGCAGCTCCCTATGGAAGAGATTCAAACTGACATCTGCCTTCGGGTTGATCTCTACCATGGCACCCGTGTCAGACCCCAGCACTGGGAACTGCTAAAGCATTTGGATAAGCCTGTACTGACCCTCTGAGACAGAAAAAAGATTTCATTAAAACACGGAAGGGACACTAGCAGTGGCCTGACCTGCATAGTTGCTCAGACTCTTTCTCTTCTTCCTCCTCCAGTACAGCCAGATGCTGAAACCCATGAGGATGACCCAGCAGGCTCCGCCAATGCCGGCAATAAAAGCTGGCTGTTTCACCACATCGGTGATTTGCTCCGTGATGCTGTTGTTTCGGTTTCCATGTATGATCACATCCCGGAACTCTTTACCTGCAGGGAACAAGGAGGAAGAGGCGACATTAACGCCTCTGTGAACTGAACTTTACCAGAAATGAAAGGAAAAGCAATACAGTATCAGCTGCTTCTCCGAGCTGAACGATAAAACAATCCTCCCAAGGGTTCCAAAAGGGCCTGTGAATGTTAGACTAACTCACTGTGGGGAAATAAAACCAAAAGATTTGGGGTAAGAACCAGATTAAACTCAAACAAAGTCAGGAGTCTGAGGAGCTGAGATATTGACCAGGAGAGCGTGACATATATCACAAAGGATGCGTGGTGAGAAAAAAAAAGTACTGAATGAAAAAAAAAAGAGGACAAAGCCCATAAGCTTATGACAAACCCCCCAGGTAGGCAGACTGTTTGCTTATCCGTGAATTCACTCTACTGCCAGTAAGACACAGCGTGTGAAATAGGAGGATCCTGCCTTGTATTGATCCCTAATCGTGCCTTATCTAACCTGCTTGACAAAAACAAGTCAGAGCTCGATCAGGATTGTGAAAATGAACAGTCGGACACAATTTCACACAGCCATGCAAACGCACGACACAATGTGCTGTTGCCGGAAGGTGAAGGCTCTGCTATCAGAGATGGATTACGTGAGTGACACTGGGGAAATAAGGACACGCTACAGGCCAAGCCATCAGTTATGGGTCAAATCAGACACAATCTGCCTCTGTATCACATAAATCACACACGGTCAGAAAACGCCAGAAACTATTATCGCTTTAACAGTATTTGCCACTTCTTATAATTTAATGACCGCAGATAGTTTACAACTTTTTTAGGCTAACATAGGCTGTTTAACTGTTTGGCTCTGATTTTAACGCAAGCAAAGAAAGACACATTCTGTCAAGTCATGTGATGTGCTGTCCAGCCTATATTAGCTTTACGGGGCAAGTCTTACCAATGAAAATGGACTGAGGTTCACTCTTGACTCCAACACCTGCACTCGTGCTAGCAGCCACTTCCACCCGGTACACCACTCCGACCTGCAGCCCGCCCACCACCACAGAGCGAATGGCTGCATCCACCGTCTTGTTTACATGGAAGCGCGTCTCATTACCAAGACACCAGATCTGCAGCAGATAGGGTGAAAAGAGAAAATGCAGACGGGGGAAGTGTGTGTGTATGGGGGAGGAGGTTGATTGATTTGGCTTCAGCTAAAAGCTAAATGAGAACGTGCGCTGACTTGCTGAGACAAACCTTGTATTCCTGGATGATGCCGTTTTGGTGGTCTGGAGGAGGAGGGTCCCAGGAGATGCTAATGGAAGTGCTGTTCTGGTTTCCCACAGTGAGAACTGTAACCTGCTGAGGAGGAGCACTGGGAGCTGTAAGAGGAGTCATAAAATAAGAGGGTCACCAATCAAATACACAGAACAATAGTCGATACTTCAAATAAGAAGGATGAGGACCAAACCCTCTCAGTAAGTCTGGGCAGCTAAAGACCATCAAGAGAGACACTGAAATCCTCATTGCGACTAAATATTTAAAACATAATAATGTTGCTATCCGCTGAATTTGTGAAGAAAATCCTGGTATTGATTTGTGGTTATGGCCATCTGGCACAGTCCGACAAGTGCTGTAAAGCCACTGACAAAGCCACGGTGGCGCGTGGCTCAACAAGCTCACAGGATGAAGGGCAGATGACTAGAAAACACTGAAGAAAGAAATGTTTCAGAAAACGGAAGCCAAGTCCCAGTAAACATATCGACCAGCTCCATTGATCAGCCAGATGAAACTAAAGCCGGTACACGTGGATCAGTAGGGGGGGTTCTGTCCACGGGCAGGTTGGTCGGACAGAAACAGGACAACATCAAGCTTTTATGGAGCTCACTTTGTTGTTATTCTGATGGCAACAATTGTCTGACCCCACACGAGGTAACACAGGACAAAATAAATTACAGTTGGCCCGACTGAAAATAACGTTTTAAAAATAATGTTTTCTCATTTCCACAGTGGCTAGTGGGTGAGCGGCACCACGGAAGAATACTGACAGGTCAATTACTCCTAGGCTGCCTCTCCCTCACCTCTCCCCCCATCCAAAATGGCATGTGTCACCCCACAAATCTGTGCTCATCCCTCAGCACAATTGGCCACACCAACCCCCAGAGAGCCAGCGGACCCTGGCACCGTGGAAGATGAATGGGTCCAATGATGAACCCAACACCTTGGTCAGATTAGAAACAATCTAGCAAAGGAGCATCGGATCAACCATCATGCTTGAGGAGTAAAGGGGTGGGGGGGGCACAACACTGCATTACATTCAGGTGACAAAGCGATGGTCTGGTGCACGGCGGCCATCAGAGGCAATGTCGTTCAAAGTTAATGCCATGAATGATTTAACAGGTTATTATCATGCATATTTGCGCTAAACAATACACATTTTTTATTTCAGGCCCTCAGAGGTTCTGCTAATAAAGCCATTAGTGGACTGATGCATGGCAGGCAGGAATGTGGCCCCTTACGTCTCACACACAGACACAGTGAAGCATAATAGAGGAAGCCAAACATATCACATTTATTAAAAAAACTAGCTAATGTAAAATTGCAGCTGGTATGGGAGGATAACTACCAACGTTCAGTTAAGATTCATATCTACATGAGTAAAGATTATTTCAGCACAATTTATCATTTCTACACAAATAATGGATTCCTATCACCTTGCAAATAACAGTTATTTGCATAAAAAGGGCCTCATAAACAACTTTCTGGACAGTCATTCAGTGGAAATCAGATGGCAGCCATGGCTGAAGTTCATTCATCAGCTCTGACACGACTGTCCAGATGGAGATGGAGAGAATGTGTAAAAGAGGAGGAGGGAGGAGACAAAAGATGGACACAGCTCAGGGGTGTCAAACATACTGTAAGCCTGCGTCCATCTGGACTGGCTCTGGGGTTTCCAAAAGTCCGTTAGCTAATGGTTAGGCTAAGTTTTAATTAATGCACTCTTGGCACTCCCTGGGCCTCAGAGGAGCCTCCAGCCCTGTGACGGAGGTGTATCAGTTATGGCCCGGCTCAGGAGTGCACAGCTGTGACAGAAATAGTACGTGGCCGGGCGCTCCTAGGCCTAAGATGCAGATAGATGTGTAGTTATCAGCACTAGTAATAGTCTGGACATGCGGGTTCCGGTGGCCTCAGGGAAAGGTGGCATGCTAGTATTTATATGTTTATGGTGGGGAGGGGGCTTGATCTGGGGAAAGCTGTGACACAATGGCAGCTCCAGTGCACTGGCTGGCCACGGGAGATACGGTTGCTCAGAGTAAAGGAAAATAAATGGGCCTGTCAGAGGCGAGATGTGAGCTGTCTCCTAAACATGAATGCCTACAGTAAATATGTTGGGCCAAGACAGGCTTTTGTCTTCAGAATAAAGAGCCTGGATTTGTTATTCTGCGCTGTGGGCACACATGCACAACAGTGCTTCTTTTACATCACATTGCGATTTAATTTTTGATATTAAACCTGAAGGTTCGAACAAAGGCTTCCCGAACGCCGTTTGGACGTGTTTGTACTTTGGCAAAGGAGGGAATGCATCCGAACACAGACCCGCTCCGCAGCCTTGTCAGCGCCGTATGAATCAAGCTTTAGATGGCAGATCATATACGCAGGGGGAATTGTGCGCTCTGTCCAATCAGCTCGGGCCTGCAGCTGCTGGGTGATGGATTAGAAGGAAGCTGGCACCAATCATAAACACACACACACACACACACACACACACACACACACACAAAAGTGCAGCAGGAAGGTCAGACTCAGACATGCACATGCGGCATACACATGCCCTGCTTTCAGAGATCAGGAGATGGGAAGTGAGGTTTGGGCATCAACACCAGGATAGCTGCCCGAAGGGTCAAGTGTGAGCCATCAACTGTACACACCTAAACAAACACGCACACACACACACACACATACACACAAACACATCATCGTACCCTCCTCTGACGTCCGTGCCGTCTTGGATTCGCTGTCCATGCCTTGAAACTCGTTGAAGTAGGGACGGACCTTGATCTCATACACAATGCCCTTTTTGAGCGCAGAGAGGATGACGCCCCGCTCGGAGGGGACCTTCACATCCTGAGTCAGCCACGGGCCTGGTGAGGGCAGCCCTGATGATTGCCTGTACAAAACTCTGTAACCTTGGATGAACTGGGACTGACGATCCACCTGAGAAAATGATAGACAATGTTACAGCTGGTTTTTCAACAAGCAAACACAGAGGTGGTAAATTATCTATGTAGCAACATAAAATAACACTAAATGCCCAGCTTTAATAGGTACTTCACTATCTAATGTGACACACTTAGCTCAGTTTGCATTACCTCATACACCCAGTTCTACACCATTCCCACCTTTATATATATATTAAAACAAGTATAAAGTTACCTTAAAAGTTCCCGTGATTTATAAATACCCCTCTACGCTGCCCCAAAAACTAAACTGTGCAACACAGGCTGTAAGTATCATATAGCAACTAATAGCAACACCCTGAGGACATGGAGAGAAAAGCCAGCTGAGGCAATAATGGCAGGCTGTCCAATAGAAAAGATGGAGCGACTGCAAGTATGATAGCCTGCTGCAGCCTATAAAGAGCCCCTTCTCTTAAAACCCGGACACATTTGGCAAAAAGGGAGAAATGCAGAAAACCCCCCCAAATTTATACACAGTGTGCAGGCATATAACTCATCTTAATGGCTTGTTAACGCTGGAGAAGTAAGCATAGCTTTCAAGTGGGATATTAGGCAGCTGTGGTTTTTTTTTTTTTTTTTAAATATAGCCCAGTAAAACAGCCAACTAGAAGCACAACTTTATTAATTAAATGATTTGGAAGTACAAAGCCTCTGATGTAGCGGCCCCTCTGTTTGCTAAAGGGAGCGGCTGATTGATTATGCAGCTGTGTTTTGTGTTGATTGTGCTTTACACTCATAAGGCGCTGCATTCAATTAGCCCCCGAGTCGCGGGTGTGAGACTTATTACAGGGTCAATAAACTTGTCACCGGAAAAACTGCTAATGTGGTAGTTTTGGAAAAGGAAACAGGCATGCTGCCGCCGCGCTGTGATGAGTGTGTGCTGTTTCCGACTCCACCTCAGTGATATATGGCGCCATAACGAACACAAATCAGCACACACCTCAGCTTTGAATTATTCGGAGAGCCCATTTGTTCCATTAGGATGCAATTAAATAAACATCTTTTAAAGCCAAAGATTCCGATGATTATATGCGTGTCAGAATGTGCTGTTCTGCATTACTGGGTTTTGCTGCTCGCATGTTTGGCTTAGAATGATTAACACATATGGCAACGGGAAAACAAGAGAAATAGAGCCATAAACATTCATTTCAGTCTAATTTTATATGGGCAGAATATGTTGTTGCAACATGTGTGCAAAAGCAGGACTGATGAAGAGCCAGATGTCTGCAAACATCTCGTTTGAAGTTTACTGTGGTTAAAGAAAGCACTTAGCAGCTATTTGATGTCGGCTTGCTTTTAAGTCAACTACTACAGTTTTCCAAAGAGGCTGTTTTCAGGAAAACCCTGAAGAGAATTCCCTGACATAAAACAAACGGTAGCTTTGGGGAGCCACCTTTGTCACCCAGATTGATTTGATTGAAAATACAGAAGGTGTGAAAAGAATTAAAAAGGCAATAGGTGGACAAATGTCAAATAAATAACATTTGAGTCTTTCTAAACCTTTGGCAGCACGTACCGTCCACGTGACCTGGATGGTCGTCGGACCTAGGACCACCGGGTTGTGCAACCTGAACCAACAACTGTATGCCAAGTTCCTTCTGCACGTGTCTGTGGTCTCACACCCTGAGCTGGCGGGACTTATATCTGCCAAAAATAAAAGAGGATGGGAAGATGGAAGTAAGACCAGAGTGTTAGATTAATTCAAAACGAAAAGGTCGATGTGAGAAAAAAAAAAAGTGAAGTAAATTAATTCAACTAAGAAGGCGAGTGATTATCAGAAGCTTGTTTCAAATAGACCAAGGGCAATTCCATCTGCATTCAGAATGAGTCCCTTTGTTTTGTGTGAAGGTTCCATACATGTCTGATGTGGCGAAAAAACTGAACTGGGAAAGTTCTTCTGCTTAGTGGGGGCATGACTGACTAACCACATCAGTGAAAAACTGAATATGCAGCCTTAGACGTACCGGCTGGGACACGTATGGACACTGGCACCGACTTTACGCCCATCTGTTTGAAATTATACGCAATAAAATGTATAAAGCACCGAGTCTGGCTGAAGAGCATCGCTTTTCCAGTTATTTATGAGACGAAAAAATAGCTGGTTAAGTTCCGCATATGAGAGGTAGTATTTAATAAAAGCTTTACGCAGACTACCTACAAGAGTCATGAATCACAGGCCACAATAATGGGGGTATGGAGGACCAAACTCAGTTCAAAAGAAGTGAAAAATCAATTTGTAATCTGCGTGCCAGTCAATAAAGCCATCTCTGTGTGATCTCTGGAGCTTCACATTCACGTTTCCATTCTCAAGACTCTTCTCAAAACACACTTTTGGCTTGGTGCAGCTCAGCCAAAGGTTGCTCTCCTGTTGAATTTTGAATTATTCATTTCTTGCTGGGACTTTAGTATCCCAAAGTAATCGGAAGACGACCAGATCTAATCAAATCTTAGGCTTCGGAAGTGACCGCTTGGTCCCGTTAGGATCATTAACATTGCGGGAACGGCAATAACTCGGTCTGCCTTTCCAAAAAGAGGCATGCTTATTTTACATAATAGCTTAAATGTGGCCTTAAAAACCTGGGCTCGTATAAAGAAGTCATCAGCTGGGATCATCAGCTGTGCAAAACTAGAATCAATCCCTGCGTAATGCTGAGAGGTACTGAAATAATCAAAGAAGAGCACAGCAACTACTCTCTCTGAGGGAGGGAAAAAAAAAAAACCCCTCATAGAAACGTTTTAAAGTGAGGAGACGTTCTCTCAATAACATTACAAACATCATAAATTCCTTTAGAGTGAGTGTGGAGTAAATTACCTTGAGTCCTGACAGGCTCAGACATGGGGCTCGGATCACTCAACCCCTGGTTGTTGACGGCCCGGACCATGAAAAGGTAGATTGTGTTAGGGCGGAGACCTTTGACGGTGAACTGGGTGGTTTTGATGTGGTCCGCAACAGTTTGCCAGCTGTTGCTCACTGACTGACTGGAATGAAAGAGCCCCCCCCCACAAAAAAAAGAGGATTTGCACAACAAACGAGCCAGCAGTCCACAGTGAGTGATGCTATCAGGACAAACCTGAACGCCTCAATGACATAGGAGGACACAGGCGATGCCCCCACCAGACCAGGTTGCCAGGACAATGACACACTGTTCTTGGTAACATCGGTGATCTGAGGTTTGGATGGTGGGCCTGGAAGCTCGTTCTCATCATGGTTTTTCATGATGATGGCTCCTCCTGATTCTGAAACAGACAGAAGAAGCTCCAATTTACAAGAGTTGTTTTCTTCGTCAGGTCCAATAATTAGGCGGCACCGTACCTTTGACTTCCAAGAAGGCGCTCCAGGAAGTTTCACCGGTAGAGCTGGTGGCCACACACGTGTAAATCCCAGAGTCTGACAGCTAATGTGCAGAGGGAAAAAACACGCATATGGAAAGGGAAAGCAGCAGAAAGGCTAATAGCGCCAACACAGAATGTGATGACTCCTCTAATAACACTTTTAACAGAAGAGCCTCTGTGGCAATAACTGAAAACAAGCGCTGAAATTCTGAAAGGTGATGGGCTGGCTTCACCAGCTCGCCTTGTACTGGCCAAATTGCATGTCATTTGTGAGTGCCTTACAGTGCTGACGCTAATTTCCTAATGAATTTCATTTTCCGCTCACCACCCTCCCATTGCTTTGCTCTTCTCTCCTCGTTTCCCCACTGTCCCGCCGACCACAACAAAGACAAGCTAATTAATTTAGGGTGGGCTTTGCTGGAACCCCCTGGACCGATGACAGCTGGCTTGTCTCCCCATCCCTCTTTGGAACTTCAGTTGTTTGTTGGGGTTTTTTGTGCCTGCGCCTTCCTTCCATTTATTAAATAACATGTCAGTGGTCGGCAGCTTTGTCACACATAATAGATATTCCACCGAGGCCTCCGAGTGGAGAAAGGAAGAGTGGAGGATTCTAAATCTAATTTTCTCCCAATGTGTATGTGTGTACACGCGTGCATGTAAGTGCATACATGTTTTTATCCTGAAGCTGGGAGGGGGTTCGTCTAACTCACACAGCTGAGCCCAGATCGTGCTGCCATACCATTAAGTAATTCATTTATACCATGGAAAAAAATTAAAGCAGGATGAATCAATATTGCCCCACTTATTCATTTATTTCTTCTATTTCATCCAAGGCCAAATTTACTTTACCCGATCAAGTGTCCAATTAAAACGGATGGAGGTAACATAAAGCGGATGTTTTAATCAACAGTCATCTGTGATGACACGGGAGCGGCCTTTCACCTTAATGTTTCTGATCTGCAGGCTGCCCAGCTCTTGCAGGGACATGCGTAGGTCCTTCCCCAGCAGACTGACCCCATCTTTCAGCCAGCTGATGGAGGGGATGGGGTTGCCCGAGGCCTGGCACTTCAACAGCGCAACACTGTCCACCCCAAGCGTCTGATTGGACGGGCCTTGGCGAATGATGGGCGGAGGCCTGTCTGTAAGCACTGCAAACACCCAAACAAGTATCAAGCATTGTTACTCTAAAACTGAATAGATGGTAAATAACTTTGACACTATTTGGCATTGGACGTGTTGTTTTTTCAGTTTAATTAAAGTAGCGCTGATACTAGTCAAAGACTAAGTGGGTATGTCAGAGGTGATATCTGAGGGATTAAGCTTTCGAGTGCACACACGAGTTCTTTGGAAATTTGAAGGTGAAGAATGTGGAGTTCCTCTGGCATCACGGGACCCACATTAATTAGAAGGTTTAGATTAATGATGTCCGACCTGCAGGGGCTAATTACCAAGTCTTACCTCGCTAACCTTTCAACACATTATCACACCTGTGTTTCCACCTTTCTTTCCCTCCGGCAGCAGTGGCTGCATCTGACAAAAGCAAGTGGTTCTAATTCATGGGGTTTAAAAAAAACTCAGGAAAAGATAAAAATGGAGACAGAAGGAGAATCGTTGCAATTCTGGTCCTATAATTTCAGTAATTGTATACGTTTTACGTCATGTAGAAGGTTGGGACAGAGCAAAAGCAACCACAGAAACCACTGGTAATAATGAGACAAGTCAGTGACACGGGCTACTGTTCTCTGAATCACCGTGCTCATAAACACACCCTGTCTGCTGTTGACTTCATCCAATGATTTACATCAACACCAAACAAGTTTTAACCACTTGGCTTCGTCTGCCTCTGTTTGTACTGTGACACCCGCTAGCGTGCAGCCAATCGCTTGTTTTGACAGAACCATGTCACAAGACATTGATCTGTGAAGGCATTTGAACTTCCTGATGTCTGTCATTAATGGTGCCCAGGAGTGATGGAAGAACAAGGCAAGGCTCAGGCCTTGGGCCATGGCATCGGGAATTTCTCATTACCAATCTCCTTGAACCCTGCAGTCTGTTGTTGCATCCAAAGGTAGTAAATCACAAAAAGACGGAGGCAGGTGTGGCCGTGACCTCACCCTTGCTCCTGTCCTACTGCTGCCTCCTCTCTTTCCTTTTCTTCCAAACCTGCCTGATCCCAGGTTTAGACACATGCCTTACATACTCCATGAGCACGGGGAAAGTGGAGAGAACATGTACAACGGTTTAAACAAATGAAGGACAGACCGATTTAGCTTGTGCGTCCAACCTAATCCTGCTCCTGGCAAGTTTTTGCAATCGAGAATCCTATAGTGGTTTTACTCTTTCCACCAGCAGGTACCTTAGCAGATATAGGGCTGGCCGTCTATTTAGCCACCACAACAGCTGAACAGATTAGATGCTCCCTCACTTCACAGGATCATATCTTTCAATCCACTGAAACCCAGTGTCACTCACTCACTCACTAGCACGTTCGCGCACTCACTCAATCATGTCTTTCATTCTTGCTCCCTCACACACACACGCTCATACCTCAGCCACTCACGCAAGCGCCGATCATTAAACTTGGAGGAACTCAAGGACAATGCTTTATTTCTCTTCCAAAAGGGGGAAAGAAAAAGGAGAAAACTGATTTGTATCAGGAAAAATTGTGAGCTGAGAGGTAGAAAAAAAAAGAAAAACTGTAACAAAAGGCCAAGGACAATCTGGCAGATCTCAAACTAAAACTGAATTAATTCATAGGAAATTAAAAAAAGCATATTTTGCATATATTGAGTAAAAATAAGAAAGAGCGGAGGTTAATATCTACAGGAGAAATAAAGCATGCATATTTCATGTACACGGTGGGACATATTCAGGGCTTGTAGTGTGCTGTAGTTTGTATGAATGTGCTGGCACAGAAGAAGCCAGATGCCAGTTTGCCCCCTCACCATCTGTGACCTCCAGCTGAGCCTTGGCGAGGATGCTGCCTGCAACGGTCAGGGCCTGGCAGATATAGTAACCGGCGTCTCCCCGCTGCACGGACGAAATGGTGAGGTCGCCGCTGGGCGACACTGAGAAGCGGCTGTTGGGCTGCTGCGGTTGGTTGGGAAAGAGCAGATTCTGTAGAAAGAGGAACAAACGTCCAATTAAAAAGAACACTAAACCAGCTGAACTTGGAAAATGGACAAAACACACAGCGCTTCCGCAAAACTTGTGCATGCAGATCAGTATTAGCCTCTGAGTGAAGTATTTTACTTTAACCAGTGTTTAAAACAGCCCCACGTGTACAAATTCTGTTCGCTGGCTTCTCTGTGCCAAGCCAGAGGCTCCACTGCAATGAAGGCAGCGGCAGTCTCGTTGGCTCTAGGACTAAACTTTTCCTTTTGTTTCATTTCCAAAGTGGTTTTGAGGTGTCCTTAATCACACAGAGACCAGCCCAGTCTCCATCCAATGGAGGAGTAGATAATCGATCCCGCATATCCTCGAGTAAATCACCCGCCACCACTCATCCACACTCCTGCAGCGCTTTCGTTTGCAGGATCCTTTTGGCTATGATAGGCACCAGTGCAGCCCAGTGCACCCATTAGCTCAACTGAATTACAAAAACCTGCTTAAATTCAGCCACATCTGCATCTTGAGCAGAGGTCATTTATTTAATAGAACTGATTTAATAATAGCCAACCCTGATTTTTTATTTTTTTATTTTTTTTGAGCCTGCTTGTGTTGGGGGGTAGGTAAAGCTTGGATAAGCAAGGACACCGAGATGGCGAGGACAGGCAGTGGCTTGTTTAAAAAAGTTGCTCCTATATTTAAAGGGTTCCGTAATGACAATGTGAGCCACAGTCTACTGTCAATTCAAAGCTACTCAAAGCTCTTAAATTGCTCTGTTTCCCCGTCACATGCTCCAGGTCATTTCCTGGGTTGGGTGGAGTGAGGCCAAATATTTGTGGGAGTCTGTAAGCATGCCTCTCACTTCTGTTTATTCTTTTACAGATAACTTTGTAACTGCCAGCCTGCGGGCTACCTCAGTGAACATGTGTGTGTGCTGAACCTTCGCCGCCGCTGAATCATATCTCTGGCTCATCTACAAGTCCCAACAGGCCCATAATTGGCACTGTTGTTGAGCATTGTGAGGACACCCAGGTATTTGAATGCGTTATCTGCTCAAGCGAGGGATAGGATCGCTCTTATCAGCGCAGGGTCACAGGAAACCAATTAGTGCTTCGCAGGGCTCGCTGCCATTCGGCGGCTCCTGAGAACAAAGGTGTATCTCTGCAGGAAGGATACTGATGATAGATAGCACAGGTTGAAGTGCTGTGTTTACGTGCGCAGATGAAAGAAAGTCTCGAGCTGTGTTGCGCAGGATTGCTCTTACCAGACTTCCATCCTTCTGCCAGAAAACAGCAGGTTGAGGATTTCCTTTGGCCTCACACGGAAAGGTGGCAGTGCGGCCTTGAGCCACAATTTGGTCCCTTGGGCGGATGACGAACTGTGGAGCAGCTGAAGATGGTGGGGAAAAAAAAAAAGCATTAGCAGACTAGCACTGGATTGTACGTATAAAGATAAACAAGGTTTGGGAATTTCAAGTAAAGACAAGCAATATACACCACAGTTAGATTAAAATGGTGCAGTGCTGTATAGAGCTTCCATGCAGCAATATCTCAGTTTTGGCTTAGAGAAAGAACACCAATGACTTTTATTGCCATGGTAACCAAGTAGGACATTCATCCGATTGAAGTCGAAGCTGAATGAATGTCAGTCACACACCACAGGCATTTACACAGGAAAGAGCCTTTATCAGAACAGCAACACAAAGGTGCGTCTGCATCCATGTACAACTAAACAGTTCAGGATTGATCACATCTAAATCTGCATGGATGGGCGTCAGTGTCAGAAGTTCACATCAAAGCGGCAAAGAAAAGAAGACACTGGGAAGAATGTTTACCACAGAATGTTAGCACCTGGCTGTTTGAGAGAAAGAGGCTTGAAAAGCTTCAGATCCAAGCACGAAGCTTTGTCTCTGAGTATTTGCAACTCGCTGGGGTACCTCGACAGCTTGACAATGGAGGAAGTAAAATATGAAATGTTGACAAGTATGAATTATCTCACTAAGATAATAAATCATCACCATCATTTCTAGACTAAACCCTGTGGTTAGTATATTTGTTGATTATTGTGCCTCAAGTTTTGCATGACAACCAACATAAAGATAATTCCTAAAAACTTTACCCAGATCTCCGTGTCACTCTCTTCGTCATGCTAATTCTGTCATCATGCTCCCAGCGTGTTTGCACCAGCCAGGTGACCAGACCAGACCTCCTCACTGGTTACTGCATGTCGGGCCAAGCACACTGCTGTGAATTAATAAAGGGGCTTACGCAAAGCTAAAGTGCCTATCTTGCTGCCTGCTAGTGTAAGAAGTGGGCCTTAGAAGAAAACTGACACTTGTTGGAGAACATTTTCACTAGACAGTGAAACAACTGAGAGATCTCGACAAAAAAAGTCACTTGAACTGTTGCAAAGCAACATCTTGTACCCTTCCAGTTCCTTTTGTCTTCTGTAAGTTCATTTGCTGACGAGCCAGCTGGTTCCAGTAAGACTAAACTCTTCCCATTTGGCTGCTTTCGCCGTGTAATCCCCCTTTTTCGGGGTGTGTATTTGTCAAAGATACACACAGTTGGGAATGGTACAGATGGCTACAGATTTACTGCCTCCCCATTTGGCCTTCTGCAGCTTGAATATCTCGCGGCTCCCACAAAGCCGAGCCTGATACTGAGCTCCTAAATCATGGTCTGGCAAGGACTCGACTCCCTTCCCTCACGTCCCCAGTTATGTTTCATCCTGCATTTTATAATGATACGCCCTGACTGAAAATGATGGTCGAACATTGCAGACTGGCCACGGCTGCAGCGACCTTGTCTTTTCTCACACTTTTATCCCATCCTTGGACCTTCTGATAGTCAAACAACATAGGTTAAACTAAAAAAAAGAAGCCGTGTGCAACTTCTTTTTGTATGATTTGATTATATTTAGCCAATTCTCTACAGAGAGTGAGGAAATATCTCTTCAGTCAGTTCTTTAAAATGAACTATGTGTCTAAAGAGAGAAGAAGGAAGATCTGAGACATGTGACGCGGCTGGACCTGATGTAAAAGACCCGTGGAGAGAAATAGATCAAAAAAGCACACAAATCAAGCGGAAGCCAGCATGTGTGACAGTCTCAGATGCTTGGCGCAGGGCTAACTCAAGCTGGGTCCTGTTTTGATTCAGAGCCCCTTAATGACATGTGAGAGGCTCCTTCCTGTCCTCTCCCAAGGAAGAGCACGATCGGGTGTCCATATTTAATTCATGACGAATCGCATCTGCCAGCTTTTCGAAAGAAGGGCTGCACACACAACTGCCAGGGCAAGGGGAGCAAAAGGACAAAGAGGGAGACATCCTTTATCAGACCCGTACTCTGGATCTGAGGAGCTCCCTCCTGTAAAATCCAACGTTCAATCATATTTTATTCACATGTCGACAGCAATTACTGTCTCCCCAATGGTGAAGTGAATGCATAATTTCTTCCATCTACTTGAAAGCTGACAGTTTGACAATCACAGAGCAACCGCTGCTGTTTGGGCAGCTAAAGTCCTGAATGTGTTTTTTTTTTCTCCTCCTGACAGTCAAGTCAGTTTTTCTGCAACTATTTTCCTTTGTTTTTCTAGTCTTGACACATTTCTTGTTCTTTGATCGATTTTATTTCACAGCCCAAAGATCGTGCATCTTAAATGCATCATAATTGCTTCATCTTTTTCAGCGCTAAAAGCAAAGAGGAATATTCTATCGCATGTATCTTTCAGGCTCTCGAGATTGCCCCCACAATGAAGGGTGATGAATGTCTAAACCAATAATATTGCAGGAATTTACAATCTAGAATGAAGCAAAAACAAGACTTTGGACTCAGTTCTTGCATTCTGTGTGTAGTTACGTAACATCACTAGTCAAATACGGTCACAATAAAAACATGGGAATCTGATTGCCAAGCAGCCCAAAGCAGTTGTGTGGTTTGACAGTGAGCATGCAGGATGGACTCAAATCAGAATGATGGGTACTTACCCACGGGGCGAGCTGGAGATACAACAATGGAGGAGTGGATATACAAAAATACCAACACACAAACATGTAAAACAAGGGAAGAGACAAAGAAAATAAGACAAAAATTATAGAAATTAAAAGTCAAAATGAATGATGTGCTGGGGCAAACATATTTCTGACATAAGGTAAACATGGCAGAGAGGATCCAGGAGTCTTTGCCCACTGGGGAGATTTAATGAATAACTTTAGTGAAGAGTGTGATCTGGTATGAGCGCTCCCAGGTGGTCAGAAGTAAAACAGCAGATAAGACTACCGGATCCTTGCTGTATGCATCTACAGTATGTTTCTATGTGCTGATGGACAGAGCAGAACAAGGAGCAAAGGGGGAGAGAGTAAAGTTTTTCCATTGCTATCAAAATATACATGCTGTTTTTTTTTTTCCCTGTTCTACCTAAAAAACCTCCACAGAGGCCATAAACACATTGGTTTAATGGGATGAAGAGTGATAAAAAGAAGTGAAAATTATAGGTTGAATGTTTTTATTAACCTTTTAAACCCCAGGTAAGGGACTGGAGCTGTGCACCAGTAATCTGTGAAATGGCCTTGCTGACTGGCTGGTTACAGCAGCTAGGATATAGTGTGGTTAATGAACCACCATCATGGGGTGGGTGTAGAGAGGGAGGAGGGGGGGTGCAGAGGATGTTGACATCACTCCTGAACATGTAAATAAATAATAGATCCACAGACTGTCCTCTAAGTTCGCAGAATGGGCCTTCATTTCGGTGCAAATGCCAGCCAAAGCTCAGGATCTACACGTGATGTACCAGTGGATAAATTAAAAAAAAAAAAAACAAACCAAAGCACATGCATACCTCTGACTGTCAGCGTAGCTGAGGCCTCCAGTTTTCCCACCCGGTTTTCTGTCACGCAGGTGAACGTGCCCTCGTCGTTAACGGTGGCTTTCTTCACTCTCAGCACGTAGTCATCCTTCTCAAATTTAATCTCATACCTGTTGACAAGGATGCAAGGCAGCCACATTAATGCAAAATAAAACTAATAACAGGTGCCTCTGTATTCCACCTGAGCCTGTTGAGTATGTTTTGCCTCCCCTGAGATGTACGGAGAAGCACAACTGTCCATTCTGACAAATTGAGAATGCACTGAGGAGTATCAATTATTTAACAATGACACACAGACAGATGCATTCAGCTGAAACTCTCCAAACTTCTTCAATATTCATGAGGTGCTTCTCTCGCTGTTGACAGGCATGTTTAAACAATATCCGGAGCTTTTGTGTGTACAAGTGCGCCATTGTGTAGCTGCTGCCTGAATAGACTGCAGCTTTTCCATAAATGTACACAAACCCATCCGTTATTATTGCAAAGTAACTGGGTGATTCAGTGGAGCAATTACACCAAGACAGTTCCCTGCCTAGTTTCAATTCCACCACAGTAGTACAAAGTGTGTATGTGAGTGGTTTGCAGATGGTAGTATATGTGCTGTCATTGAATGAATAGGAAGACGGTTAACGGGGAGATAATGTTGGTCTGGTTTGTTGTTCTGGTCTGCAGCTGAAAGGAATGCTGTCCCGCTGGTGTGTTTGTGAGCATGTGTGTGTGTGTAAGAGGGCAGTGGGGTTGTATGATGATGGTCTGAGTCTGTCAGCTTGACAACCAACTGCTGTCCACAGTCTGTCGCTAACAGACGCTGAGAATGTTTGGATGCTTCTATTGTTTTGCTCTGTATTTTTTTTTTTTTCAACCCTGTTGTAACCTTTAGTGGGTTTTTTTTAGCGTGTAGCCCACATGTGATTTCAAATCTTCAAAAATATCCCCAATTTACATCCACAGAAGCTTTAATATTATTTACACTGTCTAACCCCTTAATCTAAAAATGTGGTGCTTTTAAAACAAACTACTAGTGTTTGTGGAAGTGATGAAAAAAAAATCATCTTATGAAACATGAGAATTTTAGACCTTTTTTAATAGATTGTGAATGTCAGCCAAGCTCAGTGGCCTAAATATGACAGAATCCCACTGAAAGGCATTTGCTTTCTTCTTACCGGGGAAAGGTGTGATTGTAACTTGTGCTTATCTGAAGAGGTCTGGACATGAGTTTGTCCCGGTAAGAGTCTAAACTGACCAACAGTAATGCACTATAGGTTTCTCCTACGGTGAGATAAGGCCCTTTGAGCAAGTGAGCAAGAGTCAGGTGTGCCGCTGGCTGGCTGCCATGGTGATACAAGTTGTCCCATCTAAGTCTATTTTTCCCGCCTGCTGTTATGACGTTTCCCGAGCAGGCAGCTTTATTGCAACGCATTCCTGAACTTTGACTGCCAGATCTTGATCTGCACACAGATACTTAAGAAGCAGTAATGATTATTTTAGTGAGTTGTGACTGAACGCTTTGTTCTGGCAGGAGACAATGGTGGGAGATATGAATGAGGCGTTTATTGTGTAAAGTGGGTGAGCAGCATCTGAAGAAATGAGGCCACTTTTGGGACAGACCCTGCCTCCACATAAAAAAACAAGACAGATAATAGAAAATAGAATTCTCCCATTTTTTGGCCCCCGGCAAACCTGGGTAAGGGAACATGAACTCCCGGTGTGTGTATGTGTGTCTGTGTGTATTTGCTATATATTGAGCACTTAAACTGTCATTCTTGAATTGTCCCAATTCTGCAAATTGGGACAATTTTCTTTACATCTTTAAAAGACTGTGGAAGGGTTAAGACTTCGTTTTACGGTTGAGGCCAGAACTGGGTTTGTGTGTGCAAGGAGGGAATGAACAAATTAGTTGCATTGAGTCTGACTTTTGTAACCTCTGTTCCATTTGTATTGTGCAAATATGCACACAGCATTTTTCACGATGGCATAGAAAACACAGCTAACATGACCTACATCCATTTTCACAAGATTAATAGTACAAAAAAACCCCTGAATGTGGTTAATATTAACACAGCAAAGGGTTTATCATGCTGTACCTGAAACTGTGCTAACTTATACAACTTTACATATGCTATAAGTAGCAGCGGTCATGATTTTCTACACCCTTACATACTCGTGGCCAAACCTCATACATGCGCATAACCCACAAATGCACTTGATGGACAGCATGCTTATTGTTCTTAGTCCTGTCTCCATCAGTCCCTTAAAGAGGTCCAGAGTCTGCTCTATGACTGATTAGATGGATGCCTGAACCCAGTCAATCTGTAATCAGCTTCCTATATGGAACCAATCTAGATGACAAGATGATCGGATGAGAGCTAGTTTTGGATACACACATGTAAGTACACACAAAGAGGGAACAGTAGCTCTTTATTAAGGCTGGACTGTGGCAGAGCTCTGGTCTTTATTAGAGGAGGAATGTAACTTCATATGGAGAGGAGAGCCAAAGTCACTGCAAGTCAACTGCAGGCTCTCTCCTTCACAGCACACTACCTACACACACACACACACACACACACACACACACACACAGGGAGCAGAGTATACAATCATCCAACACATTTCCACAGATGTGCAGGTTCCTTCTCCCAAGCAGAGAGATGAGGAGTGATGGGAATGTAAGCAAATGCCAAGACAAGGCAGCCTTTTTCCGGGTTTCATGTGCTCACTGAAGGGAGAGTGCTGTGCAAAGATGGAAACTTTACTGTAATTTTAATAGTGGCACGCATATATAAAATCCTTGGAATTATCCTCAAGCACTTCCTTTGAAACTGCCCCGCAGCAAGACACTCACCCTTGTTTCACCTTCAGACGTGAGCCAATTTACTCACATTAAGGGAATCTTATCTCAGGGCTTCATGAGCAGCTGAGTGTGTGTACAGTATCCATAAAATGAGTCAACTTAAAAGGATCTTATCTGCCGCACCCCTGCGCTGGCGGCGAACAGGGATGCATGGCAAAAATCGGGGCCAGTGAGTCAGAGTCGGGATATGGCAGAAGACTAATTCTGACTCGCTCTTTAGGCCGATTGTCCTGACACAGCGTTGCCTCTCTGCTCGACTTCACCCTGACACTCTGATCTAGTTTCACACCTCCTGACTTTTGCCTAACCCTAGCTTGATCAAAAAGAGCTGCAGCCTACCTGTCCGGACTTGTCACCCATGAGAGAGAGTCAATTAATGGCTATCTTTTTGTGGAATTCAGTTTTAGTTTTGCAATTCAGAAAGGCATTAGTGAGGCTGGTGGTTTGCGGCACGTTTAATGATCCTAATATAGCTTTTGAAAGACTCTGATCGTTACAGTCCAACATCAGACGAAGACAGCACTTATAGTGGCAGCACTATTTTCTGGTCTTCCTTATAAATACCAGCTGCCTCCACTTTTAGAGCAGGTGGAAACCAGGAGACAGGAATCATCTCCCTCGGAATTTTATTCTGCTGAGTTGTCGAGAGACAAAA
This sequence comes from Tetraodon nigroviridis, assembly GCA_000180735.1. NCBI lineage: Eukaryota > Metazoa > Chordata > Actinopteri > Tetraodontiformes > Tetraodontidae > Tetraodon > Tetraodon nigroviridis. The sequence continues at coordinate 1,736,981 of CAAE01015002.1, forward strand.
CAGAAAAGTCAGGAGAGTGCAGATGCTCCAGGGTGCAAACGCTCAGGTGTGTGTTTTAAGTTTCTACAAGATGCTTGACAGACAGACATTAATCTGCGACATCTGTGTAGATTATCAGAAAGTAACAAAATGCAGTTTCTATTCTGAACAGGATTTCACTGGACTTTAGCACCACCGTCTTGTTTTTGTTCTCTTGTCTCTTTAAAAGCCACAGAGACTAAAGCCAATCCCAGCCTGATGTGCTTTGTGTGTGTGTGTGTGTGTGTGTGTGTGTGTGTGTGTGTGTGTGTGTGCAGGTGTGTGCGTTTGCTGGAGCCACTAAGCATGGTAAAGGCCTGTTTACTTAGCTGAGTCCTCATTTCTTCTCGGTTATACAAAAGTATCACATGCAACAACACCCACACATGCACAGCACGCGCACTGGAAGCAGCATGTTAAAACAGTTCCGCGTGGAAAAAAAAAAAAGACTGGCCTTATTAAATCTCCGCTCCTCCAGCTTATCATTATAATATAGACAGTGTAACCTTTGCCAACAGGGTGCAAACAAAGACTCTTCCCCACTGAGGAAGTGCTTGATCTTTTATTCCTGCAGCCAGATCGGCCACTGATACAGCTTTAGATGCCATCGGTGTACTGCCTGAAAGGCTCTACTACGGGAGCTGTTTGCAATCCAGATGAATTGCCAGATGTTCAACTGGGAACTACATTTCTTAAAAAGAAGGAAATATTTGGTGTTTAAATGAAGCAAAGTGCCAGCAAAATTAGAAACACTCCATTGCTGCACAATGGTTTGTTTTTCTTTTTTTCATGCAAAATGTCAGAATTAGAATATCCTGCTTTTTTTGCATGCTATCGACTCTAAAGTGGACTGGAGAATTAGGCATAACAAAGAATTTAAAAGCCGTCACAGTAATTAAAAGTGCCCCAGCAGTGATTACGTTTAATGTCGGCAAAATACGGCCGAACTTCAAAGGGATGAGGCAGATAACGAGGGCACGGACACATGAGCTCATCCTGCCAGCTTATAAATCAGATAATTTGATACAAAATAAACCCATTTTCCAGGCTGAGGCTGTACCGAGGCCGTGTCTGAGATACTTTCATGTGTGCTTTGGTGCAGCACCCGCGTCCCTCTGCCCAGTCAACCAAATCCTTATCAGCTGCAAACAACCCGCCCACGCTCTCCTCTGCCGCTAGCTTTGAATGATGTCAGGTCCGCTGAGTGTATGTTGCAAGAGATGATCCAAGCAACCTGCCACCAAAGATGCGGCGCCGCTCTCTGTGAAGTCTGTCACTGACCTCTACGCCGAAGTAACGGGCCAACACCCCTGAACTGAGGACAAGAGTATCACTGCACGCGGTATTGCCGTTTTACAGATTGTGGGGGCAGACTTAAAAAGGAGGCAGCCCCTTTCTGTAATTTATAGGCTTTGAGTCTTTCACCAGTCTCCGTTTCTCAGACTGTGCGTGAGTGCATGTGTCACAAAGGCTACGCAGAGTGAGTGGGGTTAAATGATAGAGGGAGGGGGAACGCGTGGCGGGATTTGCACTGTCGCGGCTCAACTTGCGCACACCTGTCAGGTGCAATAATCTGAGTCCTTCTATCGTCTGTCACAGGGCCTCACTGTCTGCTTCTCCATGTTTCTGTTCTACCTTTCAGCCTCTCTGCCCACTTACCTGTCACTCACTTTGAATTGTCCAGCTCATTATCCGTGCAGGTGCCTTCTCGCGGCGAAATGGTTGGGAGAAATATCTTTGAGGGCTCCAACAATGCTTCTTTTTTATCATGAATATGTATTGTGGTGTACGTATACAGACTAATGGAGCAGCATAAACACCTCCTGGCAGCCAGGCCAGGTGAGACTTAACACCGGTTTGATACAGCCAGTCAGACTGACACTAATGCCTCCAACACTTCTTTTGCATAACGTGCTGCCTGTCACATCAGTGAGACGCCTACAGCAATCTGCCAAAACAGCAGACGTACACAAACACGCACACACTCATTTACTATACCAGAGCAACGCTGTTAAGATTAAAGCAGTACCTTCCACGGGGCACATCGATGTCGTCTTTCCTCCAGCGGACGTTTGGTTGAGGATCTCCTTGTACCTGGCAGCGGAACTCCACCGTCTCGTCTTCCAGGACCACCTGGTTAATGGGCCGTCGAATGAAGGTTGGCCGCTCTGCAGCCAGAATCAGAGATGACGACTGTCAATCAGACTTGTCTCAGAATGTGTTTTTTGGCAGGAGGAAGAACACGTACCAAACACAGTGACTTGTGCTGTCTCGCTTTCTCGCTCTCCAACCATGTTGGTACCCACACAGATGTACATGCCAGCGTCACTTTTCTTCGTGTTGGAGATCATTAGCTTTCCTCCTCGCATCTGGTTTAGGGTTAGGGTTAGGTAAGTCATACCCCAGCAGGGAATTTTGGGCCAACATAACAGAATTCTGACAAGGTCATGAATTTAAATGGATGGCAGAAGTACTCACAGTGATCCTGTCATCTTTATCGTCAAGTTGTACTTTGTCTTTTTTCCAGTAGATGGTGGGTTCGGGGTGGCCTCTGGGGGGAACACACTCGAGGATGGCTGGCTCTCCTGCAGCTACCACCACATCTGTGGGGTTCTGTCTAAAGTCATCTCGCAACACTGCAGGGAGAGAAAAAGAAAAAAAAAAAAAAGAGATCAGGGAGCAGATCTGTTGGGTTGAAAAAAGAAATCTATGGAGTTAATTAATTCCACAAATCGTGCATGTGTGCACAAGCGAGAACTAATTGTGCTAATGAAGGTCTCAATGGAGGAAGTAGAACAAACAGAGAGAGAATGCCCTGAAAGTCCCCTCTTTTTTAATGTAAACATTGACACACATTCAGAGTTTGAAAAAAATAAATAAAAGATTGGAAACACCGCAACCTTGCCTGTTCACCCACCCAGGCAGACAGGCAGACTCTGCAGGTGGTGCTTCTGAACCTTGTTTTACACCTGTGCAGAACCCAGAGGATAGGACCAGATACTATCCAGCTCAGTCACAGCCGGCTCGGCTCGTTGCCATCTGCCACAAAGCAAACATGTCTCTGCTGCCATGCTACCAGACCAGGAAGCAGCTTTTTTCCTCAGGCTCTGAAACTTCTGCCATCCCATTACATTAATAAGCTGTTTCTACTGAACAGGAACAGGACTAATATTATTCACTTATTAATATTTTTGTATTTTTAAAATAAATAAAACACTCTGAGCAGTATTTCTAAAAAAAAAAACAAGCAACCCCCCCCCCCCCGCGCCCCCAAAAAAACAAACAAAAAAACCCCTAACACAATAGCCATTGTGATCTGCAGTCCAACTCTGTCACGCTGTGTGTACTGAAACAGAGCTTTTGTAATTTGATGTGGGGGCAAAAAAGAAAATCTAATCCGCAGTGCAGCCCTGTAGGAATTTCAGCTTTAGTGGCATCTACTGAGCAAGACACACGTCTTCTAAAGGATAAGAGGACTAAGCCTGTTGGAGGATGTTTGAAGATGCTTGAGGAGGGCTAAATTAAGGGCAGCATCACAGGTCCTTATGCAAATTCCTCACGGTGCTCGGGACAATGGCGGGGAGGGCTAACAGTATAAAAGGAGATAACTGGTCCCTGTGCTCCTGGCTTCTCTCATCTCATCATTCACCTTTCTTAGCCCCTCCATAGAACACTTTGCAGCCATTGTCTTATAAATTTTATTTATTTTTTTTTAGAAAAGAAAAATGAGGCAGGAAAAGCAGGGAAGCTTTCAACCCAATTATCCTGGGATGTGCAGGGGTACTGAGAGGGACTTTGTGTGACATGAATTCAAATGAAACCTTCAAATAGGCCTAATAGAACTGAATAACCAGAGGTAGAGGCTTTATATCGCTCACGTGGGGCTGCCTTCTCATATAAAAACCCAGGGTAATTAGCTAGATCCAGAGTGGTCCACAACTCCCCCTTCCCCTCCCCAGTCTGGGTGGGCATAACAGCCATTACCAGTGGACTGTCTACATATTTGCATTACAAACAAAGTCCCGCTGTTATATAATTACAGTCCAGTTTGGACTGTACGTTGCCTGTTGTTCGTGCCCGTGTTAGGTTTAATTGCTGCCTTCCATTCATAGCTGGCACTCCTGGGATTTTGTCGGAATCAATTTTCCATTGAAACCGAGCGATGACAAAAGAAAGACGCATTAGGAGCGTCATTACAGCGCTTGTGTCAGGCCATCTAATCTCAACCAGGGCCGCGCTGCGTCACAGTAAAACACATCCCTGCCCACGATCTACATGAATGCACAGAGCACGCAAATCGTTAAATGACACACTGTGTACACACACACTTGTTGAGAATTGGACAAATAGAAAAGAACAAAAAGCCACACGCAAACAAACAGATGACACCAACCAAGAGATTAAAGCGCGTGTGTTGATTTGAAGCGTGTTAATACCAACACTCCGGACAGATGCGACCTCCAACAGTTAAATTATTGGCACAGAAAAATATCAATTCTCTGCATGTTGTGCTTCCCTTGTTTCATTTTAGTGCAAATATGTACTGCATCTTTCCCAGTATTGCCTTCAGGGGTATACATACATCAAATGCTGTTGCAGAGAGGGTGAAAGCTTCCATGTCTAAATAACAACACCACTTATTTGCTTTGTTAAAGTGGGTTACGTCTCATATCTGTTTCATTAACTCTGTGTAGCTGTGACAAAATTAAGTCCAATTCCAACTCCCAGACCCTGTAGGCATTCAAGGGGGTATCGGCCAACAGATGCAGTGTAATTGCCTCTCAATCCCCCTGAAACAGTCAGATCTGCTTGCACTGAAAACATCTCACCTCCCATGGAGTTCCAGTGGGCCCTGAACTCTGCCTCCCTGTTCACACTCTAATAAATATTAATATATATTTTTTTTCCCTTTACATTTGCATGCAGTTGGCAGTTGCTACATCTGTCAATCCCGCAGGCTAAACAGAACTCATATCTGAATAATCTACATGCAGCTCTTTTTTTATTTATTCCCACAATATCAGCGGAGCGGGCTGATTTGATTGAAAGAATGTAGCATGGGTGGGGGAAGGGCAAAGTACAGGATCCATTGCCCTTTTTTTCTGGCATGAGTTCCAACAGATCTAACTTAAATCAGGTTGCAATTCTATTGAAAGGGTTGTGAAAATAATTCTGTGCCAAATTTGAAAGACAAAGAAGACGCCAGCGCTAGCTACTTTTCTAAATCACATTGTCTGACGCTAGTTGTAAAGGCAAGACCTGTTCCCCAGCACACACACACACACACACACACATCAGAGGTATTATGGTGCAAAGATGGCAAGGCAAGGGCAGGATAAGAGGTGATACTCGTATAGTGCCATCTCCTCTTCCAGGCCAAAATATTACTCACTGGTGGGTGACACTGCATGTCAGTAAGATTTGGGGGGCCTTGACTGAGGTGTCCCCCATTGTTTACTAGCTGAATACTGATATGTGCTACGAAAATGCTGTCACACACAGGAGTCCAATTACCTTATGTCCCAGAAAGATTGACTTTTGCTTCAACATCACAGGTGGGTTTGTAAAGCTGTTTCCAATTTCTTGCTTTGACATTTAGATAAACTCGTAAACCAAGCGGAGTTGAAAATATTTTCACAGTACACCTGAATGTGCATATTTGTTCGGGGATTTTTACTTTTCCTTCTGTGTTTACTGGAGCGAGAGGCCCTCTTTTCTTTCACAGATATTCTCTGAGGTCAGGGGATATAAAACACAGCAAGATTACAACAGCAAGAAGCCCGGGGCTAGAGTCTGCACCCAGACACGCCACAGTCTACTCTGATTAGAAAATAAACCATGCACGCACACCCACTCCAAGTGAAAAAGCTGTAAAGATGTAGCTCGGAGCTATAATATCATTTTATTTGAGTGTTTTTTTTGCGCTTCATACAGCAAGAGTGCTATTACAATACCACTATTTCCAATTCTACCCTCGGAGAAAGTAGACAATATATATGTCACTTGACAAAATGCACCAGACCCACTCTGTATTGTCAGGATATTCTCCATTACCATTGACGCTGAGGGCAGAAGAAAGATAATGCCACAGTGCATAATACTGCAGAAGTAGATGTGCCCATTTGTCTGGAAGCAAGCTCTTTTTTTCCACAGCTTTGACTTGTCTATCTGTCCTCCCACTGGCCAGATCTAACCTTTGCCCCCACTCCAGATACAGAAATTACCCCCTCAGCAAGCAGGTGAGCAGCAGCTTTTCTAATATCCTGTATATATTCGTCCACTGAGAGGCTGCAGGTCAGATTAGAGAAACAACAGCAAAAATATGTGCGGCTGACAATGCCCAAGGCTGGAGCTCCTCAGAGAGCCCAGTGGAAGCCCTTGTCATTAGCACTTCTCATCACCATTGCTCTCTGTCTTTGCTATGCTCTCCTATCGCTGTCTGGGGTCATTCCCGCTCTCTTTTTGCCTCTTCCATCTTCCCAGTTCATCAATTTTCCCTATTCCCATAACAATGTGTTGGATCCTGCTGCCTCCGGTCGTTTTCAGTGACTCCTCTCAACAATGGCTGCAGATGAGGTTTTGCAGATGAAGCCATATACGCCCTCTCCCGATCATTCTCCCTCGACAGCGACCGGGCTCGATATGATCTCTAGCTCCATTCTCCCTATCCTCAAATCCTGAGCTAAGGGGTTGTAAATAACACTGTCAGTTTTTCCAAGATAAGATGCAGGTAATTTAGGAAAGAGTGAAGGTAAAGAGACACGTGTGGCTAGCCATTATAGCACAGCACGGGAATATCACAGGTGGTGATATCCTGTAAGATGTGCATTGTCAGTAGAGATCTCAATAAAAGAGGAAAGACACATGCGCTCTAGCAAGGCCTCCTAAGAGAAGACAATGCCGGCACAAGGTCAAGCTGGAGCTGTTCAACAAGCTTCCACCTGCGATTCAGTTGATTAACTGCAATAAGCAACCTTATTTACACAGCAGCCCCATTCAAAGCTCATTTCTCAAACAACATCTCTAATTTGGTTTCAGGCTGCACGGTAATGACAGCAGGACCACAGTGGGCAATATTGATGGCCGGTCCACAAAAAACTGCATAGCGCTTCTGAGTAACAATATAATTGAGTCTTAATGAACTTCTTCTCTTCATAACCTTTAACAATACAGCACACGCAAACACACACACATACACGCATGCACGCGCACACACACACACACACATACACACACACACAAATTCAATTTAGCCTAATCCATGCTTTATGGTAATATATAGCTCATTAAAATGTTAGATTAAAAACTCATTAAAATTCACTTGAAGAAGTAATGGCTTCATTACAGTAATATCCCGAAAAGCAAAGAAAGGAAAAGACAAGTGGGGCAGGGAGAAGGAGTAGAGCAGAGGGGGACAACTTTGTTATCACTTAGGTGGGTGACAAAATGGGAAGACATTTGCATTGTTAAAAAAAAAAAAAAAAGAGCAGCATTGGGAAATATTTGCATCTATTTTCTGAGGCAATATGTAAGTAACAGGTAGCATAATTAAAGCTGCAATTCGCCCCGTGAATTATGTTGGCAGTCATTGTATGTTGCTGTTGTTTTGTTTATGGTCAAAAATGTGTTTAGGGGTGGTGTTGGGGGGGGGCTTAGCAGATGCTGGCAGTGCTGAATTTGGAGCCGGATGACAGAGATGAACAATACACCCGTGAGCATTTGTACCTGGTCCGATAAGGCTGATGTTGTGCTTCAGCTTCTGTTGAATGCAGAACGGACACTTTACAGCCGGGAGGGGGAGCAAAATGTAAGGGGAAGGAAAGAGGAGGGAAAGGGTGGGGGTGTTAAAGATGGGAGTGGGATTGATTTCCTGACAATTCTCGCGCCGAGGCGGCACTGACGAAGGTACTGAGGCATCGTGAAGGAGCAGGTGGGACTAGTTTTGTACAAGGTAGAGTAAAGGGAATGGAAGAAAAAATGACAGTGAAAAATGACAATGGCAGCTCAGAACCTGCATCTAAATATGACAAATACGAAAGCTGCTCAAGAACCCTTTGGTAATGGGTCTAATAGGGATAGAAAAGTAGGAACTTAATACTGGAAAATGTTAAGCTTCTGAAATCAAACTCTGCTCAGCAGCTGGAAAATGTGCCCTCCCTTTTGGGACCACATACTGATTCTTATCTAATTCAAATTTTTTAGAATTTAGATTCTAATTATTTAGCCTGCAATGTTGTGTCCAGAAACTGCACTGCAACAAATATCAGAGAAGTCCTAGAGACGTCAACGGGCCAAATTTGACTGTAAATGCATGTGTGCACATCATTTAGAAATTTCTACAAAGTCCGCCCTCAAGACGATGAGACCTTCCTCGGGGAACCGTAATCCCTAAAATGTTGCCTAACTGGACAGGGAAGCAGGATCTCCCATGCACATTACGGCTCACCCTGAGCTCCTCATTCATCGTGGCAGCTTATACTGAAGCATCTCCAGTGAAAATAAAACCCCTGGAGCCCTGTGTTGTGGCCCACACTGCAAATCTTCATATAATCTTCAACATTCTTTTGCCAGCCTATTACAACTCCTCCTATATCTCTTTTATTGTTTTGCACTGTAATTAGATTGGCAGTAACAGCAAGCTGAGAGCCGTTAGGAGCCTGTAAAAAGGTGTCACTCTGCTGTGCCAGGCCTTTTTTTAAATTAAACTCCCGGCTGGAGTTGAGCAGCATTTATCTTGCCTGGTCTCATGAGCCTAGTGTGCATGCGCACTCGGTGGCGTGCTGAAGGACAGCAGAAGGAAGGGAGGAGGTGTTTATAACAACTCCAGACAGCCCAGTTCTCTGTAGTCAGCATCCCTCCCAAGGCACCAATCGACAATCTTGGATCAAAATACTGGAAGAGCATGAAAAATTCACAGATCCTGCGTGTGCAGGTCTGTCGTTGCTGGGCGGCCTTGTGCTTATTGTGACAGAGCCACACCCATCATGGTGTGCAGCCATGCGTGCACGTGCAGACCCACCAGTCAGAAAAGGGGCACGGTTAAAAAGGCTGTCGCCACACGCTGCAGATATTAGAAAAAAACAAACTGACTTCAGCATTCTTTATGCGTTTATTGTTTGAGAGGTCTTTATTACAGTGCTCCTTAATCCCCTCCCCCCCATTTTCCTAATGGCCTTGTCAGATCATCTTCCCTTCAATCAATACGGCCTGAAAGGAAAAAAAAAAAAAAAAACTGTACCTGAGGACATTTTGCTCTCTATTGTAGATCACAAGGTGGCAAATTTTCCACAGCAAAGGTCGTCTGGATCAGAACCTTCCAAAGGACTTTAAACTATTCCTGATATCCATCAAAGCGGGCGGCGGGGGCTGATTCGGCAGAGATTTGCGAGCCACAGAAGGTGGAGATCTGTCAATGCGTTGAGCAGAAAGCAGGCTGCAGATGTGGCAGGGTGTTAAATCACACGTAGCCTTGATGCAGAGGCATTTAAAGAGATTTATTGATCACTTTATTGATCTTATCTCTTGCAGAAGAGCAAAAATTAAACTGGATACGGCGATGACCTTTGCAGCAACCTTACCCATGTATAGTGTGGTATGTAGATGGAGGTTTTACCCCCTGCATTTCATTGTGTGTTTAAAATAAGATCTTTATTATCGAAGCAATTCGGCATTTGGTCAGAAAATGCATTTGGAAATAACCGAATGCCAGCACCACATTTAAAATTAGTTATAAATTGTGTGAATCATCAGAAGCATAATTGAGAGCTGAATATAACAGCTATTAGGTTCACCTTTGCATCACAAATGCCCACAGATAAGAGCATCTGTACATACACACACAAGCACAGGACATTGGCTCAACCACTGGTGCATGCATGCAAAGTCCCCAAATGATTCACGGAAGGAAAGAAGTTGAATGAAACTTCTTTTTTACGTCATTCTGCTGAGCACTTCCATGTCTCAGCTGTGCGATAGTCCGGTTGCAGTTTCACGAATCAACCCGTGCTAATTGCATTACAGCTAGAATTGTGTTGCTTCCAACTGTAATCAGCTTACTGCCTCAGGTCAGATGGATATAGCGAGATTATGTAACCTGTCTGCTAACGGGTGGAATTTCATTCATTCTAGGGCAGAAATCCAGGATACTGACTCAGGTAATGTGGTCTGCTAGAAGTGACAATTTTTATGCAATAACTAGTGTGTGTGTGTGTGTGCGTGTGTGTGTGTCTGTGTGTGTGTGTGTGAGAACCCATGCTAAATTATCATGTAAATGGGAAACAATCTGAAACACACAGTTGGCTGCTTGGCTGCCAGGCAAAGGATCAGTGCAGAGCAACGTGTCTAAACCATTTCTCGTCTGCGCCTCAACCCTTCATTTTCTTAAAAAAAACCCCAAAACATTCCCACTATTCCAACTATTCCAATAGTTCACACAGCTTTCACACACCAGGTTAAAAAACGCAAAAAAGAATGTTTTAAACAGTGTTTTTTCAGTGTTAAGATCGCGGATGTGACTTAATAGGGCAAAAAATAAATAAATAAATAAATAAAGTTGATAAAGCAACTTATACTTCCAAAGCTATTTGGGGAGTTCTGTCCACAGTATTGACTGCACTGCGGATGGGATAAGATATCGTTGGAGGGAAGCGATGACCTACATAGCAAGGACAAGACAGCGGTTGAGCAAACGCACAGTGCAGTGATCCCACAGCTCTCCAGGGCACATGGGCTGCAGCCAAGATGCAACACCGAGAAGACACTGTCTGTGTCCTTCTGTGCAAGCCATATCTGTGAGCATGGGCTGGCATTTCCACCTCCACCCACGCAGCCTTTATATCTTTACAGTTACCTGCCTTCCCATTCCAAGAGACAGAGCCCACTTGAAGACCAGCTATGTGGGACTTTAGCGTTTAGCATTAGCAGATGTGTGAACCACAGTCAGTACTAATTTTAGATGGCAATTAATTGATAATTGGAGGAGCTAAGGCTGCTGAACCAGAACTTGTATTACAGTGTGAGAGAATTAGCAAATTCATACGTGACTCAGTAGGGCAAAAAATATTTCCCCCCAAGACAAATCGTGTTTTTTGTTTTTTTTTTTTCCCCAATATAAACTCTTAAATGTCGACATTTTTATTTGCTTCTCCTTAATTGCTTTGCATTTAATGTCTATTTGAAAAAAAAAAACAAAACAAAAAACCCTACAAAATGATTTTATGTCACAGACATTTGACAGTAAACAACTATTCCATCAAATGCTTGAACCAAGGTCGACTGTTCCTGCCATTTATAACAGGAAGGACCTTTAAATTCCAGGTGCTTGAAATGTCACAGTAATGCAATGATATTTGAAATCATTATGTCTAATCCCACAGAGCGAGATGTATGGGAGGGACCTTTGTAGTTGTGACGGACATTCAGTGTGACTGCCGACACCACGCAGAGTCCTTGATAGCACACGGACACTGCACTCTCAGAGCAGTGGGGGTGGTGGAAACAAACAAGCACAAGCTAACACACACATCCTCACAACATCTTGGTCTAAGCACCTGGAGTAATATGTAAGATGTGAGATTGTATCTATGTTTGAGCGACATTATTTTGTCCAGTTTTTCTGCCCCCTGCAGGACACTCTGTGCCAGGCAGCTGCATGTCTGTGTGCACGCGTGTGGGGAAGCCCCTAATCATGCATTTGTGGTTAATGTGCTCTACATAGGAGGCTTAATCAAGAGTGAAAATTGACTGTGAGTCAAACTGTAGTACACATTAAAACAGAGCTTCTTAATGGCCCATGCTTAAAAGAAAACTCTTGGAGTTGGTGTTTACTGCTCTTTCCAACATTGCTTTTCCAATTAAACAAGGGCTTAGACTGCTCCTCACATTTCTGCTCGTCTGAGCTTCTTGCCGTCAGATGCAGCTGGAAGAAGCAGCAGCGCTGAGCACTGTTCTTATCTCCATCTTCAAACAGCTCCATCTCCCACAGACACACACAGAGCACAGCAAAGTGGTGGCAAAAGCAACTGCTGTGCTGTGCAATCATTTTTCTCTACCACAAAAAAAAAACCCAAAAACAAAAAAAACCTGATGCTTCTACGTTTGAGCGCTAGGTCAGTCTAAACTCCTTAGTGGCAAAGATCACTGGTAACGAGTGTTGACATTTTAGCTCCAAAACACAATTAAAAGGTAAGGAAAAGCACATGAATGCACAAAAAAACAAAACAAAACAAAAAAACATTAAATTTGTGTATTTGATGTACATCTGAATGAGCATACTATTAAATTTGATGGTTATTGATTAGCTAATCACACTCAGTTTGCATTAGCCTTATTGAATATCAGATGCACTTACAGTGGCTTTGCTCTCAATACTATTGACTTTGCCTAAATTGGAGGTGGCCCTGCTCAATGGAAGTCAAGAACTAAATACTATTCCAGTCAAGAGACTGGGGAAAGAGAGACAGAGAGAGGAAGAGTGTTTTTTTTTTTTTTTTCTTCCACCATCTTTCATTATTCAGCCTAAAGCCATGAATAACTGAATAACTGAATCTATGATGGAGGGAACCAGGGAGGCATTTTCATGCAGCATGTCTGAATAAGAGAGGAGCGTAACAAGCCACAAGAAAGCATATTCCTCCTCCTCCTCCTCCTCCAAGAGAGGTCTTTAAATGAAGAGCTAGGCGTTCCACTCATGCATGAACGTTCCCCCATCCATTTTAGCGTGCAATTTCTGCAGCTCAGTGCCTGCATGTGTGCATTCTCAGAAACTATTTATTGATGCTTAAAATGTCTGCCGTTCTCGTAAAAATGAGCATTTTTAGACAGTTCGCTGTTATTACAGCCACTATAAGGACAAGGGTCAGGGTGGTCAGTCTGCCGCTGCAGAGCGGCGTTTATGAAATAATCCCTCTACGCGGTGGCCTTTTTTTCCACGCTCTGCTGAATAAAATATAAGGGCAGTGGGACAATAAAATGAAAGGTGGTGGTGGAGGGGGACGGGGCAGATAAGAGGAGATGGGGCAAAGAACCTCTGTTTAAATAGCAGAAAGGTGACATGTGAACACTCTCCCAATGTGAGGGACCTCTGACCTTCCCGTGCCACAGTGACAACCAGCACTTATCATTCTCTCCACAGGAACCAGATCTCAGCAGACGTTGAAGCAACACGGGCCCTCCGACAAGTCCCTCCAAATAACTGTGTGCTTTGTCACATAAAAGCACAAACAAAAACAGACAAGAAAAACAAAACATACCAAATAACCCTTCTCCAAAAAAAACCAAACAAACAAACAAAAAAAAAACCCCAGTCTGCTATTAAAGAACTTGTGCATGGTCAGTCTTCCCGAGAGCACTCAGAATGAAGTCGATCAACTCATTTGCACGACTAAGGGGGTGAAGAGGGCGCTTGCAGTTTCAAATTGCCTTTCTGAATTTGGCCGCAGATTACCATAATCACTTCACGGCTCACAATGCAATGTAAATGTGTGTGCTATTAATGCCAGCAATTATAGGGGCTAAAAGCAAATGGCGGTAAAACTGATCGCCGTGAGCCGATAAAACCCAAACAAACCCAAACTGTGGCCTGACCCCTCCTACTCAGTTCAACATCATTATCTGGGAGTTTTAGTCATGCAATTGAGCAGGAGAAGTACGGCACTTTCCTCTGTGCAGGGAAAATGGCTCATGGATGTATCTGAGGGGTATTTTATTGTGTATCATTGTGCTAACCTTCTCAGAAAAGCACTGGCTCCCGGACTCTCCACCACTCTGGTGTCTGCCTCTGGAAGGAGCCTGGAGCTGAGGATCGATCTCACATGAGCCCTCACTTCACTGTCAGGCCAGCAAATTCAAGCTTCATTAGTAGCAACTACTCACGTCTGACTTAAATGAATGCACAGGCTATCAATTAGCTGTGGTGAGGCCAGTCATGGTGTCCTCAGGGGGAAAGGTTTTGCGTTCAGCTGCTGGACAGCTGAGACGGATGATACTTTATGTTTACCTTCAGGATTTCTCTTTTCTGCTTTATTTTGCATTTCCTCTAATAAATTAGTCGCTTGTTTTAGAGTAATTTATCTTAATTTTGTCCTTCTGTCAGGATGCCAGCGTCAGGCAGGTAGCTGTTAAACACACACCGATGCTGGACAAATTTTCCACACTGTGAATCATTTGCATGACTGTTGCTTTACTGACACCAGCTTTGAACAGGTCAAGCGTGTGTGCATTTACGACTAAACCACCCAGGCCTCTGAATAATTTTCCATTTAATCATCCCCACATCCGTCCATCTGTACGCGTATCCTTTTTACTTGATGAGTTAATTTCTCTCCCATCGCCCCGTTGTCTGAGTGACCCCAACGACCCAGGAGAATCTCCTAACAGGCTCCTCTTGCCCATCAGGATTGATCGGTCCAAGGCACCCTGTCAGGGGCGATCAATACGTCATTCCTTCAGTAACGAGGCCCCGCTTGCGTGCCACCTCTTCTTTCACTGCGCTGCTTTACTTCCATTTTATTATTTTTCAGAGCAGATCGATGCTGGCAAACAGGCCGACTGTAAACACCACCATTAGAGTGGCGCATAATCTTCCTGTTAAGTCCTCAACAACAGCCAGCAAATGAAACACAAATGATAATAAAATCTAATGGGATTCTCTGGAATCAAGTCCCTTTGACAATAAGAAAAAATCCCAACCAAAGTCCCTAAGTGATTTCAAGACAGATGAGTCAATATTTTTTTAATGCACCCAGCCATAATGAACACAGAGACGCTTCACATTGCGGCGATGCATCAATTAGTCTTTCAACAGGTATAGGCAAAAACAGGACCCCCCAACCAAAAAAAAAAAGAAAGAAAAATTAAACAGAGCACACACACACCCACACACACAGAAATCCATCCATGAGGAGATGGTGACACGCTTGGGTGAACGCGTATCTTTTCTCATCCTATTAAATGGATCTTTGCAGAATAAAAGTACACTTCTAATATTGAGGACAAGAAAGGCAGATAATTGAATAATGAACTCCAGTCGTAATTAGGGTAATTTTGTTAGGGGAACTAATGAATTAATACTTTATGGTGAGATGTCAGCACTTTTTTTTTCTCTATAATGACATCATATTTCATTGTCTCACTTTAGCATGAAGGAGCTTCCACATTTGAGGTTGAACTGGTGTTGATGAGGGAGGAAAAAGTCTGCGATGTCATCACATGAGCGGTTGGTTTGCAGAGAGGAAAGACAAAAATAGACATATGGCTCCATGGACCATTGAATTATAGAGTTACCAAACTGGTGTAGTATTGCCTTGGTTTGTGGGTTGGCCTTGCTCAGACTGGAGCTGGTGATTTGAGAGGGGCTGTCTGTTTTGGTGCATGTGGTG
>CAAE01015002.1:1755684-1779546 GCA_000180735.1 Tetraodon nigroviridis
TTTTTTTTTTTTTTCTTTCTTTTTTCAAACGGGATTGTTCTCGCCCTGTGGTGGAATTCCCTTATTTTAACTGATAGAGAAATGGAGTTTCATTCTGCTGCAGAAGGAGGAATAAAAAAAGTGCTGCATTAACCAAGAGGACAAAGAAACAAAAGAAAAATGAGACTAAACAGAAACCCGTGTGAATCAAAAAGGCTTTGGGGCTTTATCTGGCAGCACCATGTGGGAATAGATAATAGCCATCTTGGATCCAAAAGGACAACCATTCATCTTAACCCTAGTCTGCTTGGCAAAACTCATAATCCCCCTAACACCCACGACCCACCACGACACAGGCAGCAGGGTGGGGATGGGGTTGGGTGGGAAATGGCACTTTGAAAGTGCTGGGTGAGAAAAACAATACCCGTTTCTATCCCTTTTTCAACTCATCATAATTGTTTAACATTCCCTGGAATACACTCCATCTGCCAACCGGCATTAAATCCGTCTCTCACCAAACACTGTTACCTCTACATCTCTAAGATTATCCCTCTCTTTTACGAGTCCTTCAATCAGACTAATACCTTTTCCCCTGTGATGAATCATTTATTCAGCCACCCCCCTGTTTTTATTCCTTTGCAGTACCACTATCAAATGCTTTTTTCCTCCCCAAATATCCTCCATCCATCACGGAGGGAAGCCAGGGCTCAGGCCCCCTCTCTTCGCCACCTGTCCACCTCGCCTCCTTTCCCTGCTTTTCTTTCTCCACTCTTTCCTCCCCTAAACCAGTCATCAGGATGAAGAATGGTGACGGTCCGATGGCTCCATTCCACCCACCCTTCTCCGACTTCTGACCCCCTCCCTGCTTGCCCCAGGTGACATTACTAAATACTGCTGTCTCAGGGGGAGTGAATTGTTTCTCCATTTATTTCAGAAAGGCTTTTCTCACTGTTGTTTTGCTGTGTACTTGCATTCGATTCTATCCTTTGTTTTACTACACACAACCAGATTAATTACCACACAGAGGTAATAAATGTGCATCTACAATTTACAGTTGTAGAAAAATCATTAAATAAAACAGCGAAAGTGACCACAAGAAGTAAAATACTAAAAGAAAATCACATTAAAGCCACTGAAAATTAAATAAAGCCTGAAACACGCCTGACTGTGTCAAATCTGATTAAAGCAAGGGCGACAGGCGAGGCAAAACGACTAAGAAACAGAAAAACTAGAGCCGAGAAGATTTTGGTGGCTGCCTGCCATGGTGCCACCTTGTGTGTGCACAAGATGCGCCACTATGGGCAGCATTTTCACAGTTGGAGCAATTACTTTCTGCATTCTGTGCTGGTAAGCTAATTAGACCTGGGTACATGAGAAGATGGGGTGATTCACAGGGATGAAGGTAGAGGTGAGAGCTCTTGAAACACAGAGAGAGGCACTTTTTTTTGTATCCACCACAGAGAGAAAATCACCCTGAAAGCAGTGAAAGAAAGTGGCCAAGAGAAATGTTTGGTTTTAGCTGTTAAAGTGAGCAAATAATGATTCCTTACTTTAGTCGGAGTCTGTGTTTCAGACATACAAATTCACGACCAGCCCATCTCTCTGCTTTTCTTCCCCTGTTGCTAATCCCGGTGCCTCCCCCCACCCTCTACCCCCACATTCAGTAACCCAATAATGCAGTGTGCACTTAAAGAGCAGTGTTGGCAGGCTTCACACACACCAACACACACACACACACACACACACACACACACACACACACACACACACACACATCTTTCAATTGTTTGAAAGAAACTAGAAGACATGATAGCCTGTCTACGTGAAGGCATTATTAGGCAGGATGCAATAAATTGAATTGTGGCTTTGTTAGTAAACGAGAGTTTTTGGCTGCTGGACTTTCTCATTAGCCGCACAGATTCTGGATCCAACTTAATCAACAATCATCATACTCACCAGTTGAAAACGCGTTACAGCGGTGAAACCTTATGGCCTCTGATGGTAATTGGGCTCCCCTCTACTCATTAAGTTAGAGAGGCAACAAAAAGCAATAACACACTTGGAGTGTCATCGGAGGAGGGATGTGGCACTTTCTTTTTTTTTTCCCCTGAAAATTCATCAGGAATGAAGCCCTGCCTATTAACTGAACGAGAGCCCAGGGCCAAATAAACATCTCCCACTCGGCATAGACTGTTTAATGGGTAAACACTCTTTGATGTGCTGACTGCCAAACACTGACGTGCAATGCGGACGTGACCGCCAGAGCAAGGCCACGGGAGACTTTCAGCAGTTAAATATTGCAAAATTGCGGTGTTTCAAGGGCCATGGTGTTTATTCTGAGGTGCTTTGCAAGGTCCATAATGTGTGTTCTCCTTAGCCTGCAGGTTAAACTCTTTAGGCAAAAAAAGGCAAGTGAGTATCGCCAGGAGAAGATCAGGTCAACTTCAGAGGTCAGACCTTGATTGCGTTCGCTTTCAACTATAGAAAGATCTTTACTTGCACATACTTGATTCCTAAACTGCAGGATTTGCTGCCAAGTTTACCACCTGGGATTTGTGGCTACGTTAATCATCGATTTCTCTCAACAGCGTTGCTTGTCGTAATATGTTTTCCAAAAAAAACGACACTGGGGGAAACTCTTTCACCAAGATATTCACATCAACAATTACCTCTGACTGGCTGACGCAGCCATGTCAGGAATGTTTCTCCTTCCTCTGTATGTCTTAGCTTGCCTCCTCAGTGAGCCTGTGGCCTTCAGGCGGTCGAAGGGAGACAATGGAAGCCAGGAGTGACACACAAGTCATCCTCAGACCTCACTGCACCAGAGCCCGTTTTCTGGTCCTGACAGCGTTAGCAAGTAAGTTGTTCAGAGCTCCTCTAGCAGCCAGGCGAAGCCAATAAAATTTTGTGTAAAGCTCTCTTCCCTGCCCACTTCCTCAAATAAAGAATAGTCTAGTGCTAATATAGTCATAAAGAATATTAGTTTTGTTTGCAAATGGCGGGTCAAATGGTGGCAGTGTAGAAGCTTTCTTTGCACAGATTGAAGTGGGCCAGTTCAACCTGTTATGCATATAATCTGAAAAGGATTGCGGCCAGTCTGCGGAAAGTCAGTCATTTTAGAGGTTTTTTTTGTATGTTTGTGTGTGTGTGTGTGTGTGTGTGTGTGTGTGTCTGTCTGATACAGAGGGCTAGTGTAACAAAGAAGACCCTGGCTGCTGTCTGCTGTGTGTTCCAACAAGATGGAGTCTGTCTGCATCACCCCCCCTCACTCCCTGACACTAACCCTGGGGAGATAACACCAAACAAGGTGGAATGTGGGGAAAAAGAGGCAGCAAGGAGTGCAATATAGCAGTGAAATGATCCAGCTCAGGGGGAAGAAATGTGAATGTGTGACTAAAATGAGGCTGTGATAGATTTCCAAACCCCAAATCATTTTCTGGTTGTGGAGAACTGTGCCAAGAAAATTGAGCAGCAGTTAAGTTTCTTATGTAGGGTGATTGACTTTTTTAATGGTGGTAAAGGGGTTGGTGGCCCCACTCAAGTTGGCCTCTTTGGGACCAGAGATAGAGGATGAACCAGCTTTGAAGGGTGGGAGGCAACTGTAGATGGAAGTTTAACAACCCTCCCAAGGCCTGCGCTCCTGATGGAGCCTTGTGTACAGAGGGCTGGGCCTCTTTAACATCTTAGCACTGGGCCTCATCAAACTCCTCAGCTGCTTCTTACTTATGGAGCCCATCTGGTGCCAAAAAACCCAGAGAGCAGAGCAGGCAGCTTGCTGCAGGGCCCTCCTACACGTGCATATTTGTGAACTTGCAGATAACAACCCACATCCGGCCTAGCTTATCCGGTCTTTTTTCACATTTGGTCCAATTAGGTAGGTTTTCCAGAATTTATTTTGTCTTCAATGCTCACCAGGATTCTATCTGGTCTTGAACACACAGAAGGGTCCTCAGAACAAATATTACCTGCTGGTTAAGATTCTTGTTTGAGTGTGGCCATTAACGCATATGTTGAAAATCCTGTTAAAGGAATTAGTTTCAAAGCAAGTGACTAATGTTAGGATGTCAGTATCTTTATCTACGACCACATGCAAATACTTTTACCAGGATAAAATGTTTGTGTTTATTGTGCTTCGCTTACCTACGGAAGGATGGTGCAATGTAGGGCAAAGTGCACCAGAGTTGTCAGAAGCGCAAATGAAAAAAAGAAAAAAAAAAAAAGGTTAGCTGGAAGAAAGCGGACATGGCAATCTGTTAAATCTTGCATTTTCTGTAGGCTTAGGGGAACTAATCTGACCTGGGTTGAGCGTTAAAGCCCAGTCCAAGGCCGCGATCAGATTCCCTATCCACTTCTACATGCCCCCTGCCTCTTTCTACCTCCCTCCCTTCCTCCCTCCGCCCGTCCATCCTCCCAGCTTTCCATCTGACATCTGCTAATCGCCAGACCTCTGACCCTCGGAAATTTACTCTCTCAACCTTGACCACCCTTTTTCTCTTTTCTGTCTTTTTGCCCAGTGGATCATTATCATTCTATTGTTCGAGGCCAAAAAAACAATTAAAATTCCCGTGAACTCACATCCAGTTTCAGGCTAAAGGCTGGTGAGACTATGAGCTGATGGAGTCGAAACATGTTGTGTATCAGACTAAATTCTAATTATTTTATTTTGCATTTGTTGTTTAATGGCTACTTTTTGCCATTTTGGATATTTAATGCACTAAACAACAGGCAATACCACATTTGTTAACACAAAATTGTCACATTTTTGCTTTTAAATCCACGGTAAAACAAAGCCGGTCACATTGTAACATTTTTACCTTTTTTTTATCAAATGCCCACCAAAATAATGTAAGATTATTGTACACATATACACAAAATCCTGCAGTAAATATGTGGTAAAAATTACATCATTAAAAATGTTTTAAAAAGACAAGTACAAGGGGTTATTGGAATTAGCTCAAAGAAGTCATGTCTTCCCTGTCATGTGAATATGGTTTTCAGGCATGTACGTATGACTTTTGCACGTCAGAGCCTCTTTAAATAAGCCTGAGGGAAAGTCAGTAAGGCAAATCTGTCCTGACGGAACCAACATCAGGATTCTTCCTTTGTTGATCTAGGTGGCACTGGCCCCCATCCCAGTGAGCCAACTGGACTCTCACCCCAGGGCAGAAAGGTTCTCATAGTCCCAGGATTTCCAGTCTGCTCTCAGACGCTGGCAGCACATGGCACGCTCCCACATTTATTATTCATCTCCTTCATTACCGTCTACACTTATTAACCTTCATTCTGTGACCCCTGCTGCTTTGGGGTAGGGGCGGACATTATGTGGGTCTTCAACAGTAAAAGGGGTGACTAAAGACAGACAGTCCCTCTATCCTGATGCCCGAAGTCATTTTATTCAACTTCTCTCTTTCAAAGACCAGAGAGTTTACACCAAGGAGGGCAGCAGACGAAAGCATTGCAGTCAAGTGGATTTGCGTGAAAATTGGCAGGAGGATGTGGCCTCATCTATCTTAGGTCAGCATGCTAAACTCCTACAGACGCGCAGCCAATTTTAAGTGAGGATATCCAATCAATTCCAAAATTCCCTGGGGTAGTCGCCATCCTAGGACACCCCTCTATGTAAGGTCCATCTTTCTGTTTCCCGCTGCCTGAGCAGGCAGCCTGTGTGTTGGGCTGAGTTTAATTGCTTGAGATATGACCCAGTGCGGTTTGTGGGAGAGTTTTTAAGGGTTACTTGTGGTGACTGGAGAGATATTCTCTAGGCTGTAAACTAGAGATTAGCCTCACAATGGGAAGGTATTCAGCAGAACTGTCCTGTGGGACTGAGAAGATATGAGCCCTCCATTAGCACAGCAGGGAAAGCTGCAGATTTAATGTCGCCAATGTACAGCAGTGTTTTTGTCCGTTTTCAGAGGTCAGAGGAGATATGGTGTGTCTACGCATGACTCCACGAGTGGAAAATATAACTTATAATTTTCCATACTCAACATCATCTTAATTGAGGCATGTTTGTGAACCTGAATATAGAGGAAAGGTCAAATATTACAGACTGGAAAGAACATTCGTAACTTGATTTTTTTCAAAAATTCTTTTCCACACCAAAATGCTTCATGGGTGCTTTTTTTCAAAGCCACCATTTACGTTCTATGTGAAAGGTAAACTAGCCCCATCATTTTTCTTTCAGTTTCTCTGTCTTTATTTCTATGAAGCTGCAGTGTACCAGCAGAGTACAAGGCTGGGTTGACCGCAGAACAGTAACTATGGTGTGGTTGTGGTTCTTGGGCTGCAGACTGAGAGTCAATGTCAAATCCAGCAATTTCTCCCCCTCTTTTCCATCCCTCATTTCACTGATGCATCAAGTCAGATTACAGACGCTGGACCACAGCGTGCTCCACATTAACAAGCTAATTTTAACAGCGAAGACATGGGACTGAAGGACATAAATATACACATACAAATATCTGAATCTTCCAGCCTTTCAAACCTGTGGTGCACATTTACATCTGCTGCCATCGTTAAGACACCCATGGATTCAGTTCATAAAAGTCTATCTCTAAAATGACCCTCATCTCTTTGTAGTGGTTAAACAAAGAAAATGTCCAAACAGGAAACCCACAAAACCAACACAACTGCATTTTCATCCTTGAGTAAAAGAGGGAGGTAGACAGATGGCACAGAACAAAGAGCTACTTAGAATTTTAAAAAAGTACAAACAAATAAACATTGCAGTCATTAAATTAGTGTGTGGAGGTTTGGATAATAATCTGAATTATTTGAGTTCACATTTATGAAAATACTGAATTGGGAGACCACTTGCGGAGGCAGCTACATCAAGGTTCTCATCCCTTAATCTAATTCCAGCTCTCACTTTTACAATATTGAATGGCCTGCAACGATATGGATTAACTGGCCTTCCAATCCAATAGACCTTACTGCATATTTTATATCATACCTGCATTATTGATATCTGCTTATTCAGACATGGCTCAAATCACATCTCAATAAGATCTTATTTACTGCCTTCCTGCGGCGATAAATTGAAACCGGTGCAGCACAATAGCAGCCTCTGCTAAAAACCCCTCAATTACCTCCCTGAGCACCCCCACAACAGGATGTAGGGCTTTTGCCGGCCACAAAGAAGAAAAATGCAGTAGGAAAACCTCAACGTGCAGTCATACTGGGCACAATTATAGCCCACTACCTGCTTGTCTGCCCTTCTCAGTCCCACCCATGCATGAACATGTGGCTGTTCCTCTGACCGTCTCCACCAGGCTGCTGGTATTTTGGTGGCAGTGTGGCATTAGATGTGGTGGGAGGGAAGAAGAAACCATGTGTTTTTTGTAAAGGCCACATCACGTCGAAGACTGTGGGCAAGTGTTCCATCATTCTTGCAGAACAGAGGAATAATGGGATTAAATAACAGCAAAACTGCAGGTCCAGCTGCATCTTGTGCCACCATATGCATGAAAAAGGGGCCATCAAAGAACATATTTCTTTCATTCCAGGCAATTTCCCTAATCCCTGATGAGCTGCAGGGGAGAGGGAAATGTTATAGATGTGGGTTAGCAGGTGGCAAAGGAGGGATTTTGTGGAAGCGCCTGAGCGTGCGCGTTTCAATGTATGTGAACCAGAATTGGTGTGAATACATTTGCATTACTGAGAAGATTTGTTTAATGGCAGCTTTCTTTTTTTATTTGGCATTCCTTTTAATACTTTTGTGTTTGGGAGCATGTACATATGCGTTTGGGCCTGGATAATTGGAAATGAGGCTGGCACAAGAGGGCTCTGCCCCCAGGAGAAACAGTGAGACGCGCCCAAGGATTAGTTCATCCAATCTTCTCCTAATCAAGTGAGGATTCCCATATTGAGACCCCTCTGACATCAATTAGAAGGGAAGTGACAAAGCAAAATAATAAAAAAAAATAAATATATATTTTGGATATCTTGTTCAGGCACAATTGTTAGTGTTTCTCCATGTGGTACATTACATGCTGCACAGTTGACTAGTGGCCCTTTTCTCATATTTCAGGTCAGGGGGTTGCCCTCAAAAAAGAAGTCATTCCAATTTCCTCATGTCACCACCAGCTACCTCCTGACAGCTCAGGGACGCGGACTGCAATAATGAGGAGCAGCAGCGACCCTCGATGTCAGCGTTTCCTATGGCCACTCAGCCCATGCCTGCTTACCAGAGCCCAGAGGTTTGTCAGAGACCGAGCGCTCCAAGGTTTGTTTCACTTTAATAAGTGACATTGCAGGGCAGAATGTCAACTGCACAAGCAGGCCGCAATTTGTGCGCCCTGCATCTTCTGTCCTTTCATGACTGGTGTTCGGGCAGCAGGGTGGACTAAGTTATACTCCAATGCTTTTATGTACACAAAAGAAAGGCAACCATGTATGTCTTTGTTCACTTTTTTTGGTGGGAAACACACTTACTGTAGCTGTCTGATCTATTACAATTCCCCACTGAGAAAAAGTGCAACTGGGAATGCTGAACATCTCTTCTCTTCTCTTTTTGACTCTTTCCACCATATTTAGAGAAACATGGGCGCTAAGTTCTGTCATGGATTTATGACTACACGTGCAGGAAAAACAATAACCATAAAACTGAAATTCCACTGAGGGTTTTAATTGCATGTTAAGGGAACATAAAAATGAAAAAATGACATCACTTCCTTGCAATATACACATCTGAGGAGCCAACCATAAATATATGAGACGCTAAGCTGATTTTGACGACCAACATTCTTCACTTTTGAAGCTACCATGTGCACCATAGTGATGGTGAACATTACCAAAGAACCCACTAATTGATATCTATGAGCATGATAATGACTTGAAGACTTGTAGCTAACTTTATAAGCAAACTAGTTAATTTTTAGACAAATTTATCTTTCTGGGTATTAGTTCACCAATTTTAACATTATCCAACCTTGAGTACCTTTAAAAAGGGGGACCACAGAGGCGGTGTTGGCAAAATTTTCAAAACTCACGCATTTAACAAAGCATATGTAAAGCAGACTTATTTTTGTTTTTCTTCTTGACACACTGTGCATGCAAGAGAAGAACAATCAACGTGGTCTTTCAACAAGCCCACTTTTTCTCCGCTGGAACACTAGTTAGAAGGGAGTTTCCATTACTTTCTGGCAGAAGATCTCAGCACTGACAACAAACAGGGGAAAGGGGAGTGGGTGGAGAAAAAAAAAACCCTGACTGGCTGATATCCAAGTCTTCTTTTCTTCTTTTTATCTGAACCCTTCCCTCACACTTTGGATGGCTGTCTGCCAGAAAGACTGTTTTATTATTCCTCCACTCTTCTCCCCATCTCTCTGCATACTCTGTATATTCTCTTTGATTTGTGTCTAATACTGTGGTCGCTGAAGCATCTGTCCACTTCCTTTACCATGCTCCTGGTACCGCCAATCACCCACCCTGTGCAGGTAGGAAACATCAGTTCTCCTACCTATGCTCACTTCTTTTCTGATAAGAACAGTATATGTATGTAATGACAGAAACATAGGAATGGGAAATTACACATATCATACTTTGATTTATTGGACTGTTTGACGTTTCAATACTTTGCTCTCCTCCCCCCCCCCCCCCTTTTTTTTTTTTTTTTTTTTTTTTTAAATTTTTCTTGTGTGTGAGTGGGAAATGTAAAACAGCCAAGGAGCTTGGGAAAATGAAAAGTGCTTTTTTACTCCCTGTAATGGTAATCGATGTTTAATACCATAATCTGTACATGGTACTTTTGTATCATAATCTTCTGTTGTTTTGATATCATGCTGGACTAATTCCGGCATGATAAAATAATCTAAGCGTCTTATTTTATACAATCTCATGTGCGTCAACAGCATCGTTCTCCATTACGCTGGCAATTCATCAAGAAGGTAATGAGACAGGCAGGAAATAGTGGGTGGTGGTAAAGGGTGGGAGGAGAGGGTAGAAACGGGGTGGCAACACTATCAGTTCAATTTTGTATCCTGAGGGGGTCTGATATTTGGAAGCATTGGGGAGAGGAGAGCAGGTGCATGGGAATTCAGAAATCATTGAATATGCATGTGAGTCAGACATATGAGCTTGCTATGGCTGGAGGTGAAATCGTTCTCGAGGGGTGCAGCAAGTAGTGGATATGAATCACTAGAGGGGAGGCAAATCATGGCCTTTATAACCCCAGCCTAGGTGCTGCTAATACCCTCATGCAATGCTCTCCAGGCTGACTAAGGTCTTTTTTTTTCGGAGGGAGTCAAAGCGTGAGGAGCCCCAGCATTCCCTGGTGCTCCAGAGTCGTCCCTCATCAACACTGGAACTAATGCGCTTGAAGAAGACTGCTAATGGCTCCTGCAAGTATCAAAGACCGATCCCCAGAAAAACCCTTTTTAACAGGGGCTCCCTTGGCTACAACATGGAAAGACAACAGGATTGGGGGTTCCCTGCAAGTTCACATCATGGGGCTATCACATAGTGAACACAACAGGCTCTTATCTAGACAAGGACCAAAAAAAGGCTGCACGGACCCCACACTAAGATCTGTGAGGGTTATTGTGCGGGTAGTTTTCTTCAGACTTTATATTTAAAAACAGACTTATTTGATGTGTTTGTTCATGAGTTTGTTTGTTTGTTTTTTTTTTAAAGAATATATATTTTTTCATTGATGACTGCGCACTAAAAACACACATAACTGCACGGCTGCTAGATTCCTGACAGGCCAGCTGTAGTAGGACAAATATATAGATTTATTATCAAAATCAAAAAGCTGGAAAAATGCTTTTAAAGGCGAGAGAAAATCATTTCTTCCCCACTAGGCAGTGTAATAACCTTTTAAATCATGTCTGACATTTCGAAGTCAGCACTGCAGAGATTCTGGCAGCATGAGAGCTCCGGTATTAAAACCAGTTACTGGCGATAATCTTATTGCTTTGTTTGATGATTTGCAATATGACACCCATCCCCCTCAGCCCACATATAGCCTCCTGGCTTCTCCCCGGAGACAGGCAATTCCCGCCCAGCTTTGCCCTTGTCCTGACACCGGTTGCTAATAGTGCAGCAGTAAAGGCAACAGTGGTGATAACAAAAAAACATTTGACTGTGTTGAGCAATATTTGTGTATATTTGCATGCTTTATGGGACAAATAAAGATATTTACTTTCCAACAAGGCTGTTGTAGTGACCGACTCATCAGAAAGGTGCTCTTATCTGTCACGGTATAATCAGTCACAGCATGAGGCAAAGGCACGCAGATTAGAATCTGATCAAAACGGTGTCAAATGCACACGCAGCTCTATGCAACATGGTACCACTCTGCACTGATTGAATGTCACAGCCCTTTTGATGTACCATCGCTCCTGATGAAGGTGAAGTTGAATTAACTGTCAACACTCGGCCAGGGGGAGCGCAGCCGAAGTGTGAAGCCTGCAATCTGGAAGCCACTGTGGCGCAAGGGCAAACGTCAGGTTGGGGAGGACGTGGGAGTCCACCATCTTAACTTGAGGGGGGACATGACAGGACAGGAAAGGAGAGGTTGAGAGGCAACGCAATGGGCTCGTTAATTAGTGTAGCACAAATGTCTTCATGATGAGGCTTAATCACCTGAGCATGGCGGCGACTGCACGGCAACGGCGGCACAAAAGTGCTGTCTGACAGGCCTGCAGGTGTTATGCAGGCCACAAAGAGAGGAGGGGAGAGGCGCCAAGGCAGAGGGGCGGTTGATTAGAATGCGAAATGAAAATAGGAGACTTCCTTTGACTGAATGGTGTGTGACAGCAGCAGGTCCATGTTGAGAAACCCTCCAGTGGCATAGTTAGGTGTTGTACCTTGGATTAGTGGCTACTCTAATTGGCCCTCTGGGCGCTGGAAAAAAAGCTGAGAGCTGAGCTGCTGTGGCAGCAATTTCCTCAGCAAATAAATCATCTGGTGCCTCACGCTTCTTACTGTCAAGACATATTTACTGGGGTAAAGTTGACTACTGTTTATGGAAGGTTTTAAACAAAAAGACAAAAGATACTTGCTGTGCAGCAATGGCGATCAGGCAATTGCTCAGGTGCATGATTAGTCTTTTTATTACAGAATTCAAATCTACAGCTATATTTACTTATAGCATATAGTCTAACGACCAAGAGGGTGTGTTGAGCTTCTCTTGTCCTCAGGACTGAACCCTCTCATCACTACTAAGCTTTAAGGAGAACATCCCCACACACTGCCACTTACTTATTTCCAGATTATGTGACTTTACAACCAGCAGGCTCGGTGCGTGGAACACGAGAGGGAGAAATGCTGACATGCACAGACGGGAACTGCAGTGTGCAGCCTACCACTTAGGGAGAAGGCACGCTGAGATTTAGATTGGATGGGTTCAAATTATACCCAAGAGCTGGCAGCTTAGTTAAAGGGAGGATTAACATCTACTTCACATCAAGAGCTTTCTGCTTCTAACATAACATTCACAAGTACATAAACAGGCATACAAGCATGCACACACACACACACACACACACACACACACACACACACACACACACACACACACACACACACACACACACACACACAGATGCCTTTACCTTGATGCATATTTGAAATAAAATCACATCAATCTTTGGAATTTAGGCCACACCATCCTAGACCCCTACTGAGTCTGGCACGGAACACAGGTAAGCTTCAACATCAAATTTTGATTTTTCATTACCAAAATGATTTGATGTCAGGTCAGAACTTACTAAACACTACACTGAGATAAGCTGCATGTAGTTTAGAGTTCAAAATGAGAGAATAATCTCTATGGAGCGCCTGATAGGGGTTAAAACTGTGCGATAAAACCTGGTAAACATCTTTGGTCTCTCTGCTAATCAGCTTTTGCCCTACCCCACCTTCATGGCTGCCTGTCTCAGAGGAGCTTCCACTGCCGGGCCACCATATTGTCATTAAAGAGCGTGGCACAGCGAGGGAGCGCAGGCAAGCCCAGAGCTCCATCTCAGGGGGGCCCTGTCCGCTCTTCTGAGAGCTGCACTCAGTCCCAGGCACAGCACTGCTCACACAAAGGCGTAAAACAAACAAACAGAAAGACAGACTGCCAGGCAGACAGACATATGTGTACAAGTTCATTATACGTATCTTCAAAAGTGAGGGAGGAAAAAAAAAACCTTTGTTTTATCTCTTCAAGCAGATGACGGAGGGGATCAGCTAAACCACCTAAAACTAAATTTGGGCTGCGTATTTTCTTGGAAAAATCCCAAAATGCTGGTCTCAAGCAAAATCCCTCCTGTGGGCATTTTACAAGGCATACTTGAGATTAATTGATTCCAAGTGGAATAGTCCACTAAAGAAAAGAGCTTAATAGAACTGAACAGAACCCCTGTCTGCATTGGACTATCGGTAAAATCTGTCTCTGGTGGATACTAAAAAATAAAATAATTTTAAAAAAGACACTGGAGGCAGGGCCAAGAGACAGAAGGGACTATGATCACCCCCTGCATATGTGTGATGAGCAGGAGAGGGGAGATGGGCAGCAGCAGCGTCTGGGTGGTCGAATACAGAGGAGAAGGGGACACTGGGAAGGCTGAATCCAAATGATAGGGGCAATTCTGAGGAGTAAAAGCGCCTGTGTCTCTGGAGCAGATGGACTATTGTTTGTGGAGTCCTGGGGAGTGGGTGCTGAGAGGTTCCTTGTGCCCGGGGTGGCCCGTTCTTTATCTCATACTTCACCTTACTGTCTCTCCTCAACCCTGGCTTTTGTGATGCTCTGTTTTGTTTGGTGCTGTGTTGTGTCCTGAGTTGTATCTCATTTTGTTAACCTTTTCTCATACAAAACATTTTTTTTTTCTTTTTTCTCTCCACAATGTATCTATCGGTCATTTTGTGTCATCTTAGGATCGAGCCAAAAAAATCTGCTCCTGACAGGAGAAGAATGCTGTCCCAGCCTGTTCGGTGGCTGTTCCTTTCTGAGGACTAAATGTAAGACCAAATAAATCACCAGACACGTAAAAACAGGCAGCGAGGAAAACAACCGTCAGACAATAAGGCTGATTAGAGACGGAACCATCATCCATGCACATCGTGTTCCTGACATATCTGGAAGAATCTGCTGGTGCACAAACAGACACAAGTGGAGGGGGGCAGGACTGGAACAGATTCCTCTTTAATGTTAACCTGATCTTGTGTCTGTCATCAATATCTTCTATATTTTTCTCAGAATGTCTTTACTTCAGCCATATGGTCACAATTCTCCACCTTCCTGGTTTTTCGGTGTCTCTGTTACATCCATTAATTACTTCACACTAAAAAAAGTATATCAGGATAGTTCCTGGAGATCCCTTCCTGAAGGTTCGAAAGTGACCCCAAACAGCATCCGCTCACATGCGCCACAAACACATCTCCAAACTGGCAATACCTGATCACTGTGGTTGGATAAGCCCCTCCAAAAACAACAATCCTTGTGATCTTAAATGAACAGCCCGTTGGGATGGGTCAGGCAAGGTGGGTTGCTTCCACAATGACTCAAGGTCTCCTCAAGTTACCTCGAAACAAACGCAGAGCAGCGAGGAAGGCCTGGAGCAGTGAGGTTAGCTTCATACTGTAAAAAGGGCCTGGCATTATTTATGACTCCTATAAACGCTGCAGTTAATTACAGGGTTTTAGGCTTATAAATTACAGATTGTAGAGATCCTCTTCTAATTATAGCCACAGAGGCCCAGCCTGGGCTGGGTCTCTGGGCTAACGGGCAGAGAGCAGGCAGGGCTACTGGATTACTGGATGAGGCATCTCCTACTGATGTGGTAAGCACAGGGCCATGCTTGCTGCACATGGAAATAGTTCATGAGCTGCTCCCTAGAAAAGGATTTCTAATGCTCCTTTTCTCTCTTTTATTAATTTGGATCCAAAAAAACCGAGCACTGTAACCTTTTTTTTTTTTTTTATTTTTGCCTCTCAGTCGATCACAGTGGCATATCTCAGGACTATTGATCGACACCTTGTATCAGCTCAGCCAGGCAGGGAGATAATGTTACATATTAAAGAGGGTTAATCCTGGCCACCCTTTACACTCATTATCTGAATTATCAATGGCTTTCAGCAAAGCCGTACTGCAACATGTGGGAACAGAGCGTGGCCTCAGTGTATCATGGGAGATCTTCCAACAGTCAGGGCATGCCCTGAGGATGTTGTTGGTGTCAAAAGGTCAAGTCAATGACCCGGTGTAATGCACTAAGTTATTAGGGCGATTTCAATGAGTCTGCAGTTTGTATTGCTAAAGAAAAATAAAACAGCAACAATCTGAATTTTTGAGGTGGTTACAGTTACTGTAGTTGTGTTGTGCTCTGTGATTGTACTCTGGAAGGGTGTAAGCCTCTGTACATGAGCCGCTGGGGAGGTTACACTTAGTAGCTCTGATACTATCACTTTTGGCATTCCAGAGGTCAAGAGAAATGAGTGTGATGTCACACCTACACCCAACACCCAGGATAACTGAGAAGAAAGTCACTGTGGAGGAGGCGAGTGAGGAAATGACCCAAGGTTATGGAGCATCTTTACAGGCTCAGTGTAAAACTCAGCTAATCTCTTGGATTGTGTATGCCTTGGAGCAACTATTTGGACAAATACCACAAAAATCGAATAAATCAATAAACACCCACTAAATAGAGGCAGTAAATTACAAAGATTACAATTCGAACTGAATTGTAGATCCCATTCATTTACCATTTTGGTAAGCTGTTATCCAGCATGGGGTAGTTTGAGCTGAATTCTGGATCAATAAGCAGCATAATTTATCCGAGCAGAGCTAGCAGGGTGGGCTAAAAATCTTTTCGTCTCAAATCTAACAGGTCTCATCAGCAGCCCCCCACAAAGGAGCTCCTCTGTTCTGTCTCTGGAGAACATCACCTCTGTATGGTGGAATCCAGGCCGAGTCCTTTGAATCAGCCGTGGGGGCAGCATGGCCAAAGACAGATGCCACCCTCCATCACCTTGGAACCCCACCTGCTAAGTGCAACCCCTGGCTCAAATCTATATTATTCTCCAATTCTTTAACCTGGCCTCAGGCTACACACCCTCTCTCTCATTAGGGGCGCTGACAGGCCCTGTCCTCAACATGATCCCTCATCATTAGAGCATGTAAATCTCCCTGTCACACAAACAGGTATGCACACACACACACACACACACACACACACACACACACACACACACACACACACAAACAGGCAGAGGGGGATTCTAATCACATTCACCAGAGAGAAGAAACAAGAGCCAATAACTCTGGGACTCAGTACAAGGGTTTAGTTCATGCGTGTGTTAAATGTGTGCAGACTGTACAGAAAAACTTATACCATTACACTCACATTAATGGATCACAATTTCAGATTGCTTGAAATTGTCTATGCATAACACAGACAACACAAGTGCCACTAACTGAAAAAGTAAAAGAGGAAAGACAATAGCGGTTAATCTAGAGGGCAAGCATCTGGTACGTCCCGACAGGTCTGAAACAACTGTGCTGCCTGCATGTATAATTCAAACTAGCCCTCTCCTTTACTTCACTTTACCCTCCCCGAGCCATGTAAACAAGCCCAGACACAGGGGGTGGGGGGTTGGGGGAAGCAAGGGAGTTGAATAAAGGGGAAGAAACATTGGAATAGAACTGATACATGAGGTAAACAGTTGGTTATAAAAAACACTAAAGAAAATATGGTGTAATGTTAAGAAAAATGTGTGTACGGGGTCGTGTGGAAGTCTACATAATTGAATTTAAGAGGTCTTTAAAATGGTGTCACAGTTTAGCTGAATTTCTCCTCACAGATTATTCTTATATCCTTCATTTTATCCAGTTAGCAAAATAATGCTGAAGGGGTGAATGCAGTGGCCTAAAACTGGTCCATAAACAGTACACAACATAAACAAATATATATGTATATATATGTAATGTAATATATATATATATATATATATATATATATATATATATATATATATATATATATATCTTTAAATAGATATATAAAAACTCACCTAAATGAAGAAATTCATCATCACACAGGAAGGGCATGAGGGAGAAAAGACACAGGAGAAAATATTAGGAAGCGTGTACAAATAGGCATTTTCTGTTCCCATTTAGTGACTTCATATCTCTTAACCGCTGCAGTGGAACAGACTGGGTTTAGTTATTTCCCAAAATTACCCATTCACCTGAGCATTCTGTGGCTGCAATAAAGTGGTAATTTACTGATACACTTTCATAAAAAAGAAATAACAGATAACAAAAGATAAAAAGAGTGTGTGGAAATAAAAAGATATGCAGAGAAAAGGTGCCGAGGGGATAAGGCCAAGACAAGAAAATCATTAATGCTAATGCTCCCCAGAAGCCACACAGATTGGAGTTTTCAGAGGCTGCGGCTGCTGCGGCTGTTTTTTGACTGTTTTAATTGTTATTCATGACGCTGTTGGCCTGAGCAGAAACTGGGGCCGGTTGTTTTTGAAGGATCAGGCAGGGATTTATTGACCATAGCTGCTGGGAGTACAGGCCCACAGAGGGATGCCAGTCAGTGCGGACGAGGACTTTGTGGAGGAGTGGGGGAGTTGTGGATAAGTCAAACCTTTAACCTCACACCTGTCTTCCCCTGTCCCTGTAGCTTTGTTAAGAAGCTGCTAGACACAAAGAGGCATATGTGCAGTCTGGAAATAACAAAAGTAAAAAACAAAAAAATCCTTTAAAAATAAAAACAAAAAAACCCTCTGCTTTCACTGACAGTGTTCGGTGTGTACAAAAATCTATGCAGGAGACCAAAAAGAGACTGGTTTAAAACTAATCGCAGGCCTGGGAGGATGTGTCTATTCTGTCGACCAGGTGCTGAGAGAGTTATTTTAACACACATACGCACTGTCCATGTACACGCACAAGCAAATGTGGACAGATACTGTCAACGGGCCTGTTAGAGTGGAGCAGCCTTGACATGCATTCATTAGACCACCGGCAGTACTGCACCAAGCTAACTCTGTTATCTGCATATTAGCATTGCTCTCCAATGATATTTCCTGTATCTCTTTTCCCTTGGCTTACTCAAACAAGTTGTTTACTATGCCAGACAGAGTCACAACAGAAGGGAGTGCCAGGGAACGACCTTTCCCCATATAAAATTACCTACTGCAAAGGAAACAAGTCAGGGACAAAGGAAAGACATGACCAGAATCCCAACGGTAAATAAAGAGCACTGCTGGATCATAATAGGACAGTGGCCTTTGTGTCTGTTTAACTACTCAGTAAATATACATAAGTCCATCCATTGTGCACTATCAAGATAATATCCAGATGAAGAAAATGCAGGGACAGTATCAGAGGGTGTATTGACTTACCCTGTCAGTAGAATTATGTCTGTAGTTACAAGGATCTATTATCCTAAAAGACAATCTGACACATTGGCCAGTAAAAAACAAACAAAAAATGTTGGCCCCGACATTAAAATGGCCCTTTCTGGCATGCAGTAAAATTGTAAAATAAAGGTATCTGACTGGACCGTGCGCTGACAAAAGGAGTGTGTTCTACCATTCACAGATTGTGCCAAATGTGCCTGTGCCATGTCGACAAAAAGACCTTTGATAAAACCCAGTTTACTCTAGTGTGATCTTAAAATGGCAGACGAAACTGCCTCGCCTGTGAGCCTACTTCTATTTTTCTGCTCTACATCCCTGTCTTTTAACCTCTCCGTGTTCCTCACTCCACATGACCTTGTCCAACCCACAATGTTGGTGTTTCCTCTAAAGGAAGCCCAGTCAAGCAGAATTTATCTGCCTGAGATCAAAAGGAGGTAGGAAAAGAAGCCAATGGAGGCTGGCTGGAGGACAGATTGCATATCCAGACGTGAACCTCAGGACAGGCACACAGGTCAATAGACCGTCACACACTTGATGTTTTTCCGCACAAAGAATATAAAACCCTAATGAGCAACAGAAAAATGTTTTTATCGTGAGCTAGTTTATGTTGCATTTACTTGCACTGACCCTTCTCGTGGTTCTCATGTAAATGCAAATACACGCTTAGATCTGTGCAAACTTATAGGCCCTACTCCCATCTACGTGACGCGGATCTCGGGGGGATACCAGTGAGGTGTGAAGAGTGTGATGGGATCACACAGCGTTGTGGCCACTTTCCACAAATTACTTCACAATATGGCCATGTCCTAATCTTCCTCTGAAAAAACCCAGGCTGGAAATGAGGCAGAAAACAGCAAGCTGCCCACCAGAGCCCCACGAGCTAACCGCTGTGCACTGGACTGTGTTCTCTCGCTTGCTTTTATAAATAGTAATACACTCCGGTGTCCCAAGGATGCCGTTCTTCTTAAAAGAGGCAACAATTCTATCAATGGCTTTGCACATAGGCGTGTAGCAATCTGCCCCCCGGGCCAGCTCCTAATAGGTCAGACACTACATAGAACCTTTCAGAAGCTCCACATGGAAGACCAAGACCATTATACATACAAGAAAGGTCTACAAAGAGTTAGCTCATGAGTCACTGAGTAGCAACTTTAGGGGCTTTTTTCACACCAGCATCAACACCAGCAGCATTCATTAACATAAAACCACATGGGCATACACCATGTAAGATTTCTAGTCCAGCAAAAACCACAGCATGTGTTGTATAAAAAAAAAAAGAAGAAAAAAAATCAATGCAGGATTCCATTGAGTTCCAGTCAGCATCCTGCGCCAGTCATCATCTAGCCATCAGCAACATAATGAGAATTAACACTTCAAAAATAGCCTGTGATTTCCATAAGTTAATCAGAATTGAAAATGACTGATGGCTATAAAGGCAGCACTAAAAATATGAGGCGGCCCAGAGGTTTGTCTTTGATCCCTGGGCTGAAATTAAATTGATTTTAACGGTTCCAGACAGCTTCCACTGTGTCCTTCAGATTCAAACAATGATTTCATCAGGCTCTCATCACGCAGCGCTGCCTAGAGCAGTCTGGATGAAAGCCCCGCTTCTTGATCCTTCTTTTGCTGGAAGGAGAGAAACAGCGTCAGAGGCTCCGTAGCCAAAGTCAAGAGCCATGTTAGTTCATTTATTAGCAACACAAACAAGTCAAATATAAGCATAATAAGCATTAATTAAACAGTGTTTCAGAAAGCAGGGCCCAGGCAGTAGTCTGGTTTAGCCCAAATCAGCCATGTCATTGTGGTCGCTAAGCTCAAAAGGCCAACAAGAAGAGTATTTTTACCCAGGCTGCAGCAGTCTAACCCAACAACAGCTGTTCTTCCTCCCGTGACACTTACATCTGGTGTCAAGGCTGAGAATAGGCCCACAAAAAAAAAAAGAAAAAAAAGAGAAAAGGTCGTCCTTTTTTCAGATGATACTACAGAGAAGGATAGGCGGCTTTCAGCATACAACCATTTCAATACGGCCTTGGGGCCACAGTTACCGCTATAATTCTCTCAGCTGAGCACCTGTCCTCCACTCACTGAAGGTGCACCCCCACTCCCCTCCCGATGCTAAGGTGAAATGGCATCTCTTTTTTTTTTTTTTTATGACACGGATTAAGAGCTCCTTCTCCCCCCTGCTTTTCTCTCAGCTGCCACGCCTCTGACACTAAATTACTCCACACGGCATCGCCTTGGCTCCCATTAGCCCTTTCAATCTGCCTGCCTTCAATGTGACGGACCCTGCAGCTATAGAGGATGGTAATGATCTACATTCTTGCTCCCCCCTCACTTCAGCCCTTCTCTGAAACCCGGTGAGGTATGTCCCACCTCAGAAACCTCTGCGCTATTTTGAAGACATCTCTTCCTTCTCCATATTTTTGCTACCCTCCCCAAGATGATCGGAGAAATAAAGTAGCTTTCCTTGGTGGAGGGCTCTTCAAGAGCCCTACCTCTTGCCTATGTCAGCGCCCTCCGCTCAAACCCGCCGCAGAAACCCCCATCCATTAGTGACAGAGAGGGGTGGAGAACCTGTAAATTATAGACGAATTCCACACTTTGAACAATGGTGTATCCACCCCGCAGCTCTGCCTTTGCCACAACATTTCACTGCATTTCACTGCAGACAGAAATTCATCCTTTTGGATGGATCTTCTATCAAAAAACGATGTTTGGTGGATCAATACACCATCACAGCGGCTTGAGGGCTATTTAAGTGTTTTCCACTAAGTGTAAAGATTTGCTGCATTATCTGGGATCCACCCGGCTTCGTGCAAATGTGGGTTATTTAAACAAGAGGTCTGAATTAACTTTTGTTCTCGTAAAGCCACCCTTTTTAAAAATGAATGGCAATAATTAACATTCCTGCCTCTGCATTTTTTCCATTAAACCAGCATTAATGAAAGCAAGAGATAAAGACGTGAAATATTCTCTGTCACTCTCATTCTCATTTCTAGAACGAGGCCATACCAAAGCTGCCATTAGCAATTATTCTTTGTGTCCTCGGTGTAATATTTTATCTTGTATAACACTTTTAATGATTTGAATCTGCTGGATGAGAGAGGCGGCTTTCGCCGCTAACTCTGAATGCACCGTATAGAACATGCTAACAAGACATAGTTTTAATGTTGGTAAACCTCAGAGTTGTATGCTCTCTACTTTTCCCACCCCCACCCCAGCCATCTATGTTTCTCAGCTATATTCCCCCTAGATGGGCTTTTGTCTAATCCTCAAACACTGTGTACGTGTGTATCCATTAGCAGCATGGCCTGGAGGCCTTTCCACAGCCCCTAACCCAGGAGGTTTCCCATCTCCATTGACGCAAGCAGGTTAATATCACATCGGTGGGGGACGCAGCATTTCTTATTTATTGGAAGGCGGTCTTGCATGGAAGCGTGTTAGCAGAAAGACCAGAAGATTACCTGACCCCCATACCCCTCTCAGAATGCTGGTAACTTCAAATACCAATTCTGTAGGAGACGGACAAAGAAGAGGACAGGCGGCTCCCTCTTTCACATTTAAGTCAAGCTCACTTTTAATGTAAATCTCTAATTTTAAAGAGATATTTTTTAGATAAGTGATAAAATATGAATATAATCTCTTATTTTATTGCAATTATTCATTTTCCTTATATTGTTTTATCTTTGCAGTTTTAAGGGCCATTGTGGGTCACATATCGAACGGCGTGTGAAGACAAGAAGTACTTAGTCCGAATCTATTGAGAAAACAGGGGAAATAGGATGAGGTTGTCAGCGAACTATGGTCATTGTTGGTGTGAGTTAATGACACGAGTATAAAAATAAATACACAGAAGCCATTTGTTCCGATGTCCAATCTCCAGAGAGGAGATGACACCACAGATGAATAAATCTTAGCTCAAAGATCATTTAATTAAATCCTACAATTGGCGTAAATGCTCCTAAACAGCAGGGAAGGTATGAGAGCACAAGGGGCAGATCTGCTGGCTCTGCTGCTTTGTTTCTTCAGCTCCTCAGCCAGCCAGTAGAGCCGCCTTGTAAAGCTCACAGATTCTGGTTCATCTTATTTCTTGAACAAACAGGACTAAACTGGGGATCAGGGATAGAAATATTGTAGCTCCAGGAGCGCCTGGGTATTAAACAGCCCCTTTACTGTCAGGAATTTGCATTTTGAATTTCAATTTGCCAAGCAGGACCTTAGGACATCCAACCATCAAAGCGAATACCTAGATCTCAACGCTGACTACCACAGCTATGTGCCCTGGCTATATGAGGTTTGCAGCAATTCAATTTTGATGTCGAAAGGGCCGAGGGCACTATCCACTCAAGAATTATTAATTTGGTTGTTCTCAAGAGAAGCTTGAGGCATGCTGATACTTTCACACTCCAGATCTATAGATATTTTCAGGCTTCTAATTGATTTGGCCAGGGCGGATTCTCATACGATATTGTGTTGCAGGGGGTGTATGCATGGGTGAGCAGTGCTGTTTATTCTGTGGCTGAGGGAGCAGAAATGGGGGATGGCAGAACTTCTCACTCCTGACCCACATTCACTAGTTACATTTTCTGACAGAACCTATCGAGCTAAACTCAACAGTCACATTGGCATTCAGACTTAAAGAAAACAAGAAAAGAAATAAGCAAAGTCTAATGAATTATTTAAAACAAGACTGCACAACATTTTATTAAAACAAAAATGATCAGAAACAGGTAACAAGTGCTCTTTCCAATTATGCTTTTTTTTTTTTGTTTTGTTTTTCTACACTGTTGTGAAATCATCATCATGTATTTTTTATGGGCTCCTTCCCACTTTTTTGCTTGGCCTGCAGGTCTACTACGCT
Organism: Tetraodon nigroviridis; assembly: GCA_000180735.1. Lineage (NCBI taxonomy): Eukaryota > Metazoa > Chordata > Actinopteri > Tetraodontiformes > Tetraodontidae > Tetraodon > Tetraodon nigroviridis. The sequence goes on from CAAE01015002.1 coordinate 1,778,879, forward strand.
CATCTGCACACCCACACCCACACACACACACAGAAACAAACACAAACCACACAAGGAGTGAAAGAGCCTTTGGATAATATTGCCTTCTTTTCTTCAGACTGGCTAAATATGAGTTAGCAACACATGTTCTACCACTGAAATTGGTAAATAAATTTAGTTAAATGTCTTTTGACACAGAGCTGGTGAGAGCACGGATGCAGGGATTTTAAATATTTTAGCAGAGCACGAAAACCAGGAAGGATGCGCCAGATGTCTCAGGAATTAAAGGGGAGGTAAATGGAAATCAATCTCCTTTACACTTTAAGGCACCCAATCATAACATATTGTTTTAACGGTCCCAGTAGACAGCATCAACGTGCAGTATGGTGGTGCACAGGTCTATCGTGGTTATTTGTTTTGCAGTTTCAGGCAAATTTAACATAAATATAAATTAGTACTGAACATGGTACTTAGAATTTGGAATGTTTCTGAATGCAGCATGAGGTTATTGTGTTGCTGGCACATATGGTGTCACGTCTGTAAGACAATTATGACGAGAGCTTTATTGAGTCCACCTGCATTCTTTTGCGTCAGGTGTCTGAATAACTGAGTCGAAGCCGGGCATTTTATGGGAGTCGACACTATGGGGGAACTTCATGTCACCAGAGACAACACAGCAAATTAGCTGA
>CAAE01015002.1:1779618-1800683 GCA_000180735.1 Tetraodon nigroviridis
TGGATGTGTGTGTGTTTGTGTGTATGTGTGTAATCACCCAGCTGTTGAGAGGGGCTTTAGCCTCCAGCTGTTAGTCTGGTGATGACAGCAGTGTATGGCCCCACCTTCATGCTCACTGATCCAGGTAATTACCTCGTCCATCTGACCCCCCTCCCCTCTAGGTGCATTTCAGCCACCATTGCGCCAGTCTGACCGAGTAAGCTGTCGCAACACCAGCGTGGATCTATGAGACGCAGCACCTTTTTATATATGTATAAAGGATGAAGGTTAGGGCTTATTTTATATGTAATAATAGAAAAAGAGAGACCTTTAAGGTGACCTCAGTGACCTGGAGCAGACCTCAGGTTTGGCCTGGAGGAGAGACAATTTATAATGGCATCTGTGTCTGGCTTCATCAAAAGAAATAAAAACCCCAATCCTTTCCACAACTGACAGCAGAAAAAAAGGGATAGGGAGCACATGCTGATCCCAATATCTTCACACCATTCATTATCTACTCTATAATCGCAGGACGTAAAGGTTAATTTCATATTCAAATGGGAATTGAGCCAATGCTCGGCGCAGCAGCTCGCTCCATGTTTCACCTTTTCATCTTTTGCTGGTGGTACAGCAAACCAAACCCTTGCACTTCAGGAACGACGGAACAAACTCTGCCAGAGGGAGAACAGTTTTATCTATTTTTATCCTGTTTATTTGGTATGGTTGCCAAATTTTGCAGTAGCATATTTGTGCTACCAGCTGCACCACTTTCCTTACAGACTGAATATTGTGTCTGCATTTTGTGCAAATGCTTTTTGCATTATTACTCTGGAGAGAAACAGAAAAAGCAGATGTGGCTAAAAGACGTGTGCAAAGCTACCCTTGTAATTCTATGTAACCAGAAACAACAACAGCTGACAGATTTTCTTGTATGGTTGAATTTACAGCGTAGGCAACAAATCATACCATTTTGCATTTGTTTTTCCCTTGTGTGCACTAACACACTCTCTTCACATGTAGAAAAGTAGAAGTAAGAAAGCCCAGACCAGAGCAGAGATGTAGAACCAGTTGAGCCTCCACCCACTGAAGCATGACTGTATATCAAATGTAATACAGGGCAACTGTCTCTAAACATGTGGCTATAATTTAGGCTTTACCATCAGCAAACACCTGGGCGTCTGCCTGCAACTGTTACCATCCCAGTACACACAGAATGTGATTTCATCTATTTTGTGTTTATATCTGGACGTGTATGGTTGTATTTAACTATGTTTACGTGTGTGCATGTTTACCCAAAGAGGACTGGGTGGTAAGCATGCATTAGCAACGCTCCACATCTGTGTTTATTCTCGCTTCACCAACATGCACTTGACTAGGTAGTCTGGCTGTTTCCCAGTTCCCCAGCGACCGCCTCCCCCCCTTTCTCCACCACAGAGGGGCTGTGTCAGCTGGACTGAGCCGGGGATCAATGTGAGGGAAACAGCCTCATAATGGCCCAGATTAATGATGAGAAATTTGGTGTCATCGAGTGAGCTAGTCGTTATTTATCATGGAGGTGGGGTGTTATGCCAATAGTAGAAAAAAGTGTGTAATGAAAACTGTGGTTTCTACTGTCTTCAGCAAGAGCGCTAATGGATTAGCTCTCTGGGGTTTTTCTTTAGTCTTAACCTGATACTAAAACTGCTGCTGCCTTTTTTTGATAGAAACCAGACGCTTCTTGTGTAATTTAAATAAAGGCTGGTGAAGCCCTCTTCCAGGGTCAGTGTCATAGGACATATAATTACATCTTATGTCACAGGTCCAGCTGATGCAACAGAGAACAACTCGACTCCTGTTTCTGTGCACCTCTCTGCTCAAATTCAAGACCTTCTCAGCACTGCCTGTGCCTAAAATATAGCAACAACGCTTACAAGGCCAAGGTATAAATCTGAACCAACAAAGGCAGTAATGGACATTCCCTTTCGAGGAAAGTGAGGCATAAGCAGATTTCGGGGTCTGTAACAGGGGTGGAGTCGCCAAGGTGCAATTAAGTGTGTGGCGCAGGGAGGAGTGCAGGTGTGCGGACTGGTGATAAGGACAGTGGTTATGCCATTACTCATCCCCGACCAACAACAGCAAATAGACTGCCAGCGCATGATGGGTTTGCTCTGGCAGCCTCCAAAAAGCCTTTCCTCAGCCGGAGAGGAGACTGTGTGGCAGAACAGAGCAGATAAGGGATAGATAGCAATGAAAAGCGCATTTCATCATGCCAGGAAAGACAGCAGGGGAAAAATGGCTGCATGCAACATCACTGAGAAAATGAGACAATTCTGCAAGCAGGCCCGTTTCACAGCAATTAGGATTAATTAGGCGTTGCCGGTGGCACTTCATTTTGGGGATAGTAGTTTTTATTATCATTAAAGTGCATCATTAAACAAAGCTTTTCTACCCAGCTTTTAGATAAAATGTATATCTGCAAAGAAAATGGCCACATCGGTCAATAAATCAGTCTGTGCTAATGTGACGACTGTCCCATTTTCTCTGGTGGGTCAAAGAAGCAGTCTTTGTTTCGCAAACTGGCAGAGCCATGTAAAGTGTAAATTAATGCAGCATAAAAATAAACTTAGATATCCAAGTTTGGGGTTTTTTGTTGTTTTTTTTTTTTTAACATGACAAACACAATATCCATTTAATATAAAGTGTCTTAGTTAACGCGAGAAATATTCTGTCATATAAGATGAGGGAAAAGTTTTAAAATCAGTCTGGTGATATGCTGACACATGCATGTAGTTGTTCCTACATACAACAGTCTGCCCTCAGGTTCTTGGTGGCCCCTTTCTCCCAGTCAGCAATTCTGTGATGTCTCACTGGCCCTGGAGTTGAAGATATTCTGTCTGCACGCTTGCCCGAACAGCGGTGGAGCCCGACGACCAGATGCACGTCGATTCATGTGCGGAAGCATACATATGGATGTGCAGGTTTAACCACTTGACAAGGGACTGGGGCCTGTGAGGAGAGGGTCTCTGCGGAGGGACCGAGGGAAAGGGCACATCTCCACTGCGGCAAACTCATTGTCATCTGTGACATTTGTCATTGTCGATGTTATATCTGCATGCCATCATTCCTCTGCTCTGTTTCAAACAACCTCTTGGGTGCCAAAGAGTTGCAGCAAATTGATGCTTGTCCACAGATTTGCAGCTCTTACTAAATGTTCAAATGTGGAAAATATGTTTATATCGTTAAAATAAAAGGACTTCGTTTTTGCGTGATAGTTATCTGCTGAATTTCTGATTATAATCCTAATTTTAGTGGGTTTTTTTCGCTGAGCTGCAGAGATACGAGACCGACCACACCCTTTACTGGACTCCGGCAGTCTGCACAGGCAGGATAAAGCAAAGCCAAACAAAAATGAGGCCTATTTATCCCAGAAGAAAAACAACTTGGCATGATTTTCAATGTGCAGGAATAAAATATAAAGTTATCAAAAGCAAAGCACGCACTGTATGGTTGACACAGGTGAGGAGTGGAGCAGAGGAAATATCACTGCCCCACCCTCTGTCACCTGATTGGCGACCGCAACGCTTAACTAGGGAGTAGTAATCAAATAGTGGGAGATTAGAGTCCCAAAATACAGTGGCAAGATGAGAAAACCCTAAAGAGACACCAAGGCATTGTGGAGGGGGAAAAAAACACTAAAACTGTTTAATATGTGAAGTTGCTGGGAGGGAGATCAAGATAACAACAGAAAAAGAGAAAGAGAGATAAAGAGAGAAAGACAGGGATAGAAAGAGAGAGTGAGACTTTGTCAAAAAAAAAGCAATGTGGGAAAACAAAGTGTAAATAAATCACTTTAGCAAGCACAGGGTTGCAGAAATTAGGTTAAACACATTCTACACTGAATAAATTTGCTGCTTTTAAAAAGACAGTGCAAAGGTTGGAAAAGAGTGTGTAAACATATGCCATCTTTCCTTTACTGCTGTTCTCACACATTTACACAGGGTTTAGCTTGACTGGCTTTAAATGAATCAGAATCAGTGCAGGAGGTTAGTGCTCACAAGTTACTTAGTATCTGTTACACAAAGTACCTGCACAATTCTGCTGAATCAAAGAGACAGAGAGAGCCATAGACTACCATGCCTCTAAGACAGAGCAAGGTTGGAGAAGATAAGCAGACCTTCTGGGTTTAAACTTAATTTTGGTGTATTTAAGGGCTGTTTCACTTAATGTTTTCTGCATACAAAAACTTTGACATATGGTTCGCACCCTGGCTGAAGACAGACAAAGAAATAAAAAATTATCATGCAGTTCGTAGTGGTTACTGTGGGATGGTTCTCTGGTAGGAGAATGAAGCCACAGTGGTTTTTTTTGCTTAGTTTTTGTTTGAGCCAGAAGTCAGTGGGTGAGATGGGCCTTCCTGGTCTGAATGTGTGTAATTATGCTTTAAAGAGTGCCGCAGGAGTAAATTCATTACCCAGCCAGCTAACTCTGGTTGCCCGCATTCTTTGTCTACACCAGCTCGATGCGCGCAGACAGGGCCTACAGACATGCATGCACACTGGAAGCTCCCAACAGACTAGCCAATGCTATAGGCTGAAAGAGCTCGGCAGCCAAAGCCCTCCCTTCTTCTTTATGCAAACCACAAAGACATCGGGATGAGTGTATGCAAAGAAAAGGTGCTTGCAGACATATGTAGAGCAGGCGCACATCAATACAAGAGAATCTACACGCACACACATGCTTTTGAAACATCCACCCACATTGCTTTGGGCTGGAATCTCAGCTTCCTCCTTGAGGTTCTACGTAAAAGTAGGGGAATACAAATGACCCTAATTTCCTTGCACACACACACACACACACACACAAATCACACAAACACTCAAAACGCCCTCGATGTTAATCTTCATGGCAACAGAAAGGGAAAAGCTCAGTGACATACATAAACTAAAAAGCATGGTAATATCTAAACAAGTGTGACAGATAAAACTCAGGGCCAAGTCTGCTTCAGACAACATTCACAGAAAAACTGTCTTTTAATCCCTAAACTGGCAGAATTTAACTCTCAACCCTCAACAACTTTCTCTCATGATCGTAAAGGTAGGTGCAGACTTGTACAGTAGATTTCTGAGTGGTGGCCAGAGGGGAATCACCACTGGTGTCTTGAGTTGTTGTAAGTGTGAAGAGACTTTCACAGCACTGGCAGACCTTTAAAAATATTTATTTCATTGACACGCATGTGTATTTGCACGTTTGCTTAGATTTTAGCCCCGAACCTGTCCCATCACTCTGACCTTAGATTAAAGCCTGAGAGTGTGTTACCCCCTCGTCTTGTCATTACTTTTCTTCCCCTCCAGGAAGAACTAGCTGCCCCTGTCTCGCATCCCGGTGAGGGAGACATGGCCCCCTTTTTAAACAAATGTGTCATTAAATGCTTCTTAGACTTTACTGCAAGGGGAAAAAATGAAAAAAAAAAACGAAAAAAAAAAACAAACAACCTTCTAAATCTGTAATGCTTTCATCCCCAAATGAGTGTGTGTCTCTAGGAGATGTCGCAGCCATTTTATTCCACCCTGGTTCTTTCTGTCCTGTCTGTCTGTCTGGTTTCTGCTGCTTCTCATCTCCTTCCTTTTTCTCAGCATGTTGGCCTGTGTGTCTGTGAGGATTCATCATGCATCCTTAGGAGTCGATCAAGGGGAAAACACCTCCCTCTTCCTCCCTGCTCTCCCTCTGAGCTCCTCTTGCCCTCATCTAACATTAATGGCTGTTGTTTTTTTAATGAGGAAGTGGGTGTCCCTGTGCAGTGTGTCCGTAGAGGGCTCGCGAGTTGAGTGCGGGGCTATGGAGGAGAAGGGGGAAGGAGGAGAGATGTACTGGTGCAAAACACATCCCCCGGCAGAGAAGCTCAAACGCCAGCCTAGCAGGGTGGGACTTGAAGAGAGAGAGAGAGAGAAAGGGGGTGGGGGGAGCGCACAGTAAATATTGCCATGCCCTCTGTCAACCTTCAAAGACAAAAACAAGCCAACTGCAGCATTTTGCCTCTCATGCTACAGACTGAACTGGCAGTGTGCAGGATAATAACAGACAGGCATGTGTACAGCCACTACAAAGTGAAATAAGCCTTTGTAAGTAAACATAATTCTATACCCCTTTTTTCTATTGTTACTGTGTTAGTACGACAGTCCTCCTGTTCAATTGGGAACAACAAAAAGGACAATGAAAATGGCAAATATATTAGAAATGAATGCAAACCCTGCCACTTTTTCTTGAAGGTCACGCAATTTAGACAAATCTGCTTTTGCCTCAAATATTTTCTATTACCATGTGTAAAAAATACTAAAACAGGTCATTAAAATACAGACAAAAGCAGCGTGGGTCTCGCTTTTGGTGACCGAGCTGTTTTCAAGCACTGAATTTTGTTTCCGCACATTATAGTTCGCAACACCATCAATAGTAGCCCCGATTATAATGTGCTTCTGTGCTGTATGACTGAAAGAGCTGCATTTCCTGCGTGTTTGTTCAATCTGTTGGAGGCCAGCAGACACAAAGACACTTGTTTGATGTGTCTTATGTGTCGGAATATCGAACCACACTCTCGCTGTTAAAAGAGTGGAGCCTGAACAGAAGCAGGCTGCTAGTCTAAAACGATAAGCAACAAAGACGCTGGAGATAGAGCCAGCCAATTAAATAAAGGAAATACCCTTCATCATTTCATGATTAATGGAGCATGCATTAGTGCCCCCAACCACACATGTACGGCACACACACTCAGTCTCCACCTGTGTGAGTGTGCCGTACATCCGTGCGTACGTGTGGAAGAGAAAGAGACAGGGAGGAGCTGGGGGTACCCAGGGTCCCTAGAGTGCAGTATCTCTTCTCTCTCCTCTCCGTGAGTGATAATTCTGATGTTGTTCAGTCCAGAGTGGGATGGGCAGCACTGGGCCCATGATGAAGCACCATGGCCTTTAGAAATTCATTTCAACCCAGCATTCATCTCATTCACATTCAGCCCTGGTCTGCACTTTGCACTCACGTCCCAGCACAAAGAGAGTCATTACAAAGCTGAGATCCCTGCTCCCAGACCCCAGCAAATATGAAAAAAGGGTTCCAAATAAACACAAAAATACCTCTCTTTGACTCTAAGTATCAGAATTAAGCATAGGTAGGATGGAGGCTGATGAGTGAGGGTGAGATTTTCAGTCTCTTTCTGGTGCCTCCGAACTCTTGGACTGTGCGTATCAAAGGCTGACAGAGCCTGACAGATATGTCCGGCCTTTGTAAAACAGTAAAAGTTCTCCCTCCAGCTGCACAGCAACAATAAAGGGAAAAAAAAAACCAACACTCAAACAGATAACAACAAGTTCAACCTTCAATCTTTGTCGCTTGCTCCCACATATCTTACATCCACAACAACTCACCTAAGCTGTTATTACCAAAAACAAAAGGTAAGCTTTAACTAATAAACTTCCCATTTTTGGCTGCCATCAGTTTAAATTTTTAGGCACATGAGTCAGATGACCTCCCAACAAATGTCCTCTCTTGTATTCCCAAGATTGCCCTTCACCGGCCACATCATGCCCCCTAGACAAGCATAAACCCCTAAAACATCTGTTTAGCAAGCAAACGTTACATCCCCCATCTGGACAGAACAACCCCTTGGCCATTCACACTCGGTGGCCACACCCTACGACATCCTCTCAACTTCCGCGAAACAGCCTTTCTACATCCTAACCCCCACCCATCCCTCCCTGCTCTCCAAGCGGACATAAGCACACACAGACAGACTGCACACTATGAGGGCCAAAGACCAGTCTGGCAACAAGCCCGGCCTGACCGTCTGTGTGCTCAACCCCCGTGAGCCAGCCCATCAGGATGGACTGCTCTGTCAATGGAGACCGAGGATCTGCCACAGACACACAGAAGCTCCACGATGCCTCCATTGGCAAGAGGAGTAATGGATCCTCAACCACAGATGCCTGCCAATTGGTGTGTGCCACTCCAACGATGATTAAGCCCCCAACAATAACTCAGCAAACTAGGGGAGACGCCATTAATATGCAAGTGTTAATAGGTGGAGCTACGCACTAATTGCACACTGGAACCGGATCGTGTTTAATATTAGAATCCATTACATGCCGGCTGTTGCGAGCACGAGCAAACGAATTAAGACAACACGTTATTTACGCGCGAGCGGAGCAAATGGAAACTGACAGCACCGAGAAGGTTGACACTCAGCATGGCAGCTGCTACTCACATCTGCTGGCTCTCGAATCTGCAATGCTTACATGCTCCTTTGATAGAAGCTACACTAGTAATTTGTTGACTTTCCTCCGTTTTTCTCGCACTCAGCCAAATCATGCCATAGACATCAACGTGGAGACACTGGCAGGACGCATAGTAAAGCTGCAACAATCACAAACACACTTCACACGTATTCTAGAAGTTAAATCATTTGTGGCTCTATTGTGAGTGTACATAGAGAATAAGGCCCAGTGCTAAGATATTTATGCTTTTGAGTGTTGTCTATATTTTCTAACTTTTAAAAAAGCCATCCAAGACAACAGGGCTGTATTTTTTCCTGCCTTTTTTCAAACAAGTTCTATGCTGACCAAAATTAATCTGCCGTTGTTCAATTGATCTCCAAACAACTCTCATCCATCAACTAGAGCCATTCAATATTTCACTCGTTTAATCTGTCTGCCGCTCATCATATTTCTATCTCATGAGCCATTACGCAGACAGAGATGCCAACGCGATGCTGTGGGCATCGCTAATCAGGGTTTGCATGTTGAAAGTGTGCGCGTCTCCAAACAAGTGGCGCAGCAGTCGAAGCTACAGCGCTTAAGCTGTTGCTACAGGGGTAAAGACTTCAGCAGAAGACTGCTGGTGCACCGGGGACTGTGGCTAACATCTGTTTTACATTAATGATTTGCAGTGCAGCCATCTTCTGTAATACACACAAGGGCTGTGAGCAACCAGAGTAATTGGAATATGTTCAGGGTGCACTGGCACTTCCAACTTAAAGAGTCAAAAAAAAGATTGCTTTAATTTAACTGCCCTCTTGGTAGATCCCGTCGAGGAGAGTTGTGCGCCATTAAAAGCAGATAAAACACGAATTAGTCGCACAGTTAATAAAGATTATCCATGGAACACAAAGTCTCAAAGGTTTGCATTCTGTTTTGATGCACTGTTTGAGGCGCAGCACCAGGTGATGTGGACATTCTAGAAGTGACTGCCGCACCACGCCTCAACCCTGACGTGCGTAAGTAATTAATTGGCCTGCTGATGAAAGCTTAAAAATTAATTATAGAGGGAACAAAATATTACTCACCCATTGATGGCAGCTCCAAGAGGCACTCAGACACATTGTCAACATTGTGTTTTTTCAGAGGGCTTTCACACTGACCGTCAGATCGGTACTCACACCCTTGCTACCCTTGAAACTTGTCAGTTTTGGGTTGTTTTGATTTTTGTTTTGTAATAGATTTTTACATGTTTAATGTCAGCAAATCATTTGCATATATGAACTCAGAAACACATATATATATAAAAAAAAGAAGTTTTATGTCCCACTAAAATCATATTCCAAGCGGGTCTGTCTGCTGCAGATTAGAGCAAAAAAGGATTTTCAGGGTCCACTAATGCACACGGAATCTGCTTAAGGGGGAGGTGTATGTAGAAGGTCTTTTTTTTTATTATTAACTAATTAATAAACATTACCGAGTGTGAGGAGAACACACTACCAATGAGCTACCGCTCATTTCCCCATGGACATTCGAGCACACTCCGCCTAGTCTGTGGCCACCCAGGTTACTTATTAAATCTATAACAAGTAATTCCACCTCTTAAAGGAATGTCTAATTGACTTTGATGCGAAGAAAGCAATGCAGATTATCTAAACCATTGATTTAATCACAGGCTGAATGTGAACCTCTGATGTGATATTGGATTTCCAGACAATGGACAACAAGTTATGAGAGCCGTGGACTGATGCAGCTCTCTGCAACGTGTGTGGAAATGCTTAATAAACACTATAAATACTGGTGCAACTAGTGGGCTGCTCAAGCTACAAACATCATCTTCTGTTGAGCCAAACCCAAAAAAATCAAGAAATTATCATTGTTTACCTTAATCATGACTTAGGGAGGATGAAATGACAGGAATTAAATTCTCCTTTGGTTGTAGAAAAGATGTTGAATTTTCTGCTGGCAAACCTGCTTCGCTGCCAATTAAAGGAAAAAAAAACGGGTCGAGGGGGAGTGCCACAGGTTTAACGAAAAGCAACATGTGCATGTGCACAACCTGATAGGGGTTTATACTGTTGGTTTTTAATGAAAGCAGCTAATGGTAAACTGTGAGCGCCGCATGTCCCAGATCCCAGTCTGGGGCATTAGACAGCTCCACTGCACTGGTAGCAGCATGCTGGGGGGAAAACGAGGAGGTAAAATAAAGGCCTGGTCAAAAAAGGCTGTTCTGGTCTAATTGAGTCCTTTGGGTCAAGTCTTCACTGATCAGGGACTTGTTACAGGGATCCGGTTTCATGGTTTCCAAACAATGGGATTTCAGAGAAGGGGATTTGTTGTCCGTTGGGATTCTGTCCTTGAAGCTTTCTGTGGTTTTTTGTGGTTCTCCTTTGGTTGTCTGGCCGGATCTTTCACTGTGTAAAATCTGATTATTGCAACAATATGGAAGCATGGTTGATGCCAACAATGTGGGCTAATCTTAGAGCCACGTGCCTGCTGATAGATTACTGGAGACTGTCTAAGTTCCATATGGATCACCAGCCCAACATGCTGTCTGTCCAGAGCAACTGAAAATATATATTTCTAAGATATTATAATAAATAAATATTATTAATATTATAAAATATATTTAGAAGATACAGACAAGAAACAACAACACAAGAAGCCTTCTGCCCAGTGTTTAGATTCCTACTTTCATTTTACTCTTTGCCCCCGCCCCCCTTTGAGACGCAAAACAACAAAGACAAATGAGTTTGGCCTTTTGAAAAGAAGTGTCAAACATATCCCACCAGTGAGCAGAGGAGCCACAGAGGTGTCTGTGTTTCCTGTTCACCCCCTGCAGAGGCATTGACTAGCAGGGGTTTTAGCAAAGCCTCCTGCAGAGCTAGAAAGTCCAGGACAAACTCGGTGCCTGTGCTGTCTTAAAGTCCACTCGAGTGTAGAAGTTCATAAATCACAGCAAAGAACAAAGTGGGAAAGACGAGAAAGAGAAAATACAAATACAAGCAGCAAACAGCATGACAGGCAGTTGCCTTCCCCTGAATAGACACAAACACAAAGGAGAGAGAAGCAAATAGAGAGAAGCCAGACTGGGGTAAAAAAGTGGAGTGAATTAAATAAAATGACATTTGTTTGTCAAAAACGACACGAGCCAACCAAGGACTCAAACAAACTCACAGTCCTGAAAGGCACAAGTTCAGAGTGCTCTAAAGGGGGAGGATGTGGCAGTGAAGGCGGGAAGAAGGGGCCTCATCCACCTGATGCCACAACGCTGTCTTGCAAGGCTTCCTTTTGTGGCCGAAAGTGCGGGACAGACACAAAGAACAGACAGAACTCTGCAGGATGCTCTTTGTTCCGTTGCCTCTTGCGGACAGCAGGACAAAGCCATCATCTGCCTGGACACCTCGTTAGCCTGCTCCCCACAGCTCTCAGCGGCACGGTTGACTGCCGTGCTCCCGGCTCACCGCCACAGGGCAACACAGACATACACCATCCTGGGCTGCAGACCTTTAGGAATCAAAGGACAAATAGTGTGCTAGGAGAAGCACCTGTTCCAACACAAGGTACACGGCAACACAAACCTTTACAGAGAAACTCATTCTGGGTTTATTTTCAGATACAGACTCCAACAAGTTTGATAAAAAAAAAAAAAAAAAAAAAAAAAAAAAAAAAAAAAAACCTAAAACAGACGAACTCGCGCAGTCAAAAGTATATTGATGAATTTAGATTTTCTTTGTTTTAGTAAAACAATCCACTTTGTCTTACGAATAAGTAAAATGCAACTGGAAAAAAATGCTAAGACATAAAATTAATGAATCCTGTTTATGTTCATTTACAAGAAAATAAATTACTTCCCAGGCTACAGATTTTCTTCCAGTTACAATCTTGCAAAAGCTCTGCAAGGGTCTTTTTGCCATCACCAAAAGGCTTTTTCTGTTAGCATGCCCTGGAATTTTAAGTAGGGATAGTGCTTGGCTTGCTTGGATCAGGCCAAATAAATATGCAGGAATTTGTTCCAGCCTCATATGCTGTCAAAATAGGATCTGCCGGTCAATGCACCAAAAACAACCCATTCACCACACTTTATCCTCACTGGCTGCAAGGAAAACCAAAGTAAATGCTACATTAAAACAGATAAATGCATGAATAATTCGAAAAAAGCAAAATAACTGAAAAATTGCTGAAATCAGCAATAAACACACAAGTTATTTTTTGCATTTAGAACAAAAATCTTGTTTTAAATGTTTTATTTTGTAAATGTAGAACCCTGGATGACCTTTGATAGTCTTTGCCGAAGATGAACCAGGAGATAGTAACCAGTCAGCACAGCCGTACCCACATCCCATTTATCAGTCTGAGTGTCCGGTCCCATTCCACAGCTGCAGACGCGTATGTTATTGCCCCCTACCTGTCACTGTCTGTCCATAGCCACGCCAATAGAACCACGCATCAATCAGCCCACCCATGGCGCTTTTTAATCAGTGCTCACCCCTGTAGACCAAGTACGTCTCAAAATTACAGTGAAGAAAGGTCACCCCATCCAATTAGAACATCATCAGGGATGCACCAAGTGGGGTCAGTCTCCGAAGCCCTGTCAGGTTCCAGACAGGCTGACTGATTGCTGCAGTGGTCAAAGACGCATGTGCAACAGTGATGGTAGAGATGACTTATGCGAATTTTTCAGACTAATGCAATGGCACCTGACAGCACAACAGCACGTTTATTCCCTTAAGATGAACTGTGTCATCATCAGTTCAGTATTGACCTGAGCGTAACCCCAGGCCCCAGATCAATCAGGTCTCCGATCAGGATCAGACCAAGCTGCCTGCTGTGTCTATTTGTCACCAGTCTACCAGATCTTTGATGGAATCTCAACTGCAACATATCATATATGCAGAAAAGAGAAAAATGTAGCAAGAGTTCAGATCAAGTTGATGTAGCTGACATTGACTTAGCTTAGCAGGTTACAAATGATAATAGAAGCAGTGTTCGGTGAGAAAAAGAGAGAGAAAGAGGGTGGGTCAGTGAGCTTTGAGCCTCTCCCCGGCTGATCTAAGCCAATTAGGGACAAGTGACAGCTCAGCTACATGCTCATGACACATCTAGACCATGGCACTGCTCTGAGCCCTAGCACCCCTCACTACAGTCCTGATTTGAACCCCAAAAGGCCCTCGACACTCTGCCCACAGATGCTTAGGTACACCACGACCACACATCTACACACCGTCTGATTTTAGGGAACATGGAAATAGGACAAGTGTCTATAAAATACCTTCTTCTTTCCTTCACCACACTTCGTCTGTTCCAAAAGAAACACACCCTGTTCCCCACCTGACACCCGTCGCGGTCAGCTAACTCTCCTGACATCTGACGCTGTCAACCTGGCAAATCCACTGACCTTTGACCCAGCGGATCAAAACTTCTTAACCCAAGAAGAAAGAAAGCCAAAAGAGCTTGGTAGAGGATAGAAGGGGGGTTAAAGTGACCACCGGCAGCTGTCCTTGTCTTGTTGCTTTGTTCCTGTGAGGAGATAATGGTGCAGAGTCATCCATGAGAGGAGGTGCTAGGCCACCAGGTTGTGGCTTGTCAGGGCTCCGGCATGAGGCTTGTGATTAATGAGACAGGCCTGAGAGCACCACAGGGAGCTCAGCAGCACGTGGCACACTGGTGGTAACAACCAATACCCCTGACATCTTTAATAAACACTACCTTCCCTGACAACACAAACACTAATACAGTAAATTTATACAAATTGCAAACATGAATATTAACAAGCTTGTGGCACACCCACGATGCTGAAATTGGGAATCTTGTCATTCACCCTCGACTGAGCATTAGGTGTATGAAATCTGCAAATCTCTGCTAAGGAGGGAGGACGCAGGAGACAGAGGTTGACAGTAAGAAGTGATGGGGGTTGAGGGACACCCAGCAGGGGGTGGGAGAGGACAGCTCGCCACACGTCTAACGTCTGCCACTCAGGAAAGTTAATGATTCCATGGTCGTGGGCCAACATTCCCCCTGCTGTGTGTGAGAGGAGAGGACTGAGGGTGGTACTGCTGACACATGGAGGCAACAGGGAGGTGTTGCGAGGTGGGGGTGGCACGTGTGGGTGAAAACTGAAGGTCCGTAAAGATCTATGACAATCAATGCAGAGTCATTTATGTGATTCGGAGATAAATTACACATCCCAGCCTCCTATTTTTCCTTTTAATGTCTTTGCTGTTTTCTTCTCTCATCAGCATCTTTGATTAAGTCAAGTTCCTTATTAGGCTTTATGAGAAACTCTACTAACACCATTAGCTGCCTGTCATAAGGCTGGTATTTGATTTCTCACAGAGGAGAGGAGGAGCGGGGTGGGTGGGAGGCAATGGGCTTTGTAGCTTCCGGGCTGACATTGTTATCATCTAGGGACAGTAGGAAGCAGCAGTTTAGGGGACGAGGGAGGATGGGAGGAAGGACGGGGGATGAGGAGCTACAAGATGTTGAGAAGGGAAGACACAAATCAGGTTTAGCTCCTAGCAAATGTAGATGAATTGTGTTGGGTTTAGCATCATAAAGCAGAAAAAGTCATTTGTACTGAAAATGATAAAAGACAATAGGAAAGGCTATCCAAGAGTCACTTCTGAACTGATGAAGCCTTTTGAATAGAAGGTGAAACGTTTTTCAAAAGAAAACTAATACAAGTCCATAAAGTCTACTCTTGGATAACTATGACCTGGATGACTGAGAACCTACACAGACATAATAGCAAAGGCTGATTACATACGGCACAAGTCTGGATTTTACCGTGAGAGGGAGTGGGTAGGATCAAAATCTGGTGGTGATTTCAAGCTCCAAAACAACAGAAGCTGAGCACTACGAGAACAAAAAGGACAGCAGATGCTCATATCCTTTTGCGTGTAACCAAATTATCTCTGCCGTCCTCTGACACAGCCTTTCTGGGCTACTGTCACTTTCATACATCTACCAATAACACAAGGGTAACTAGGTTAGCAGCGTGTGTTGGAGATGCTCTCCAGACTGCCAAATAGAGCCAATTCTAGCTCTGGTTTGAAGAGCATGAGGGTCACATGACAGTGAGAGGCTTCATCCAAAGGTAGCAGAAGGTCAGGCTACCAACATCGTGTACAGTTATAAATGGAGCTGGATTATGCCGACAATCGTCATGGGGAAACATATAACATAAAAAGAACCAAAAAAAACCCCCAAACTAATCAAGTCTAGATCCAGATCTATAGATTAAAGTAATAATGTGTACGGTTTAACTAACAAGTGAGTAATTACACATAATTTCTGCTCAGTGTGCTTTTCTAATCTCCTGCACAGCAACAAAGGCAAACTGGTCATTTATAAAGTGTCAGATTTTTAATTCATGTATCACTACGGTGTGAAGACCACAGGGACCTTAAGAAGAAAGATCGAAAAAAGCGAACATGTAGATTTACAGTTAATGTCTGGCCTTAGCTTATGCTGCCAATTAAGCTGTTCTTTTCAGCCATGTGGCAGCACACTACCATGTTTTTTTTTCCTCCCCTGGCTGTGCCATTTAAGGCTGTAACTGAAAAAACGTTTATCATTCGGCTTAGGCGTCAGAGAGCGAGTTAGGAGTTTTTGTGTGTGTGTGTGTGCATGTGATAGTAGTAGGGTTATTAGCATGGACATACGTGTCTATCTTGAGCACGGTTTCCAAACATCTACATGCTTCTGTGCCTGTGCTGCTATGTGCAGACACCTAATTTGCACATGAAATAAGAGAGCATTAATAGATTTTAAAAATTGGCAGAGTCAAACGGGCACATTCATTAGTTCCTCACACCCCCCCCGGTGCTCATTTAGCATTGTTAGATTTCACTTCTTGTGTAACAGGAAGATTTTTTTCAAGATCCAGGACAAATCACAGCAATTACTGCCACGACATGTATGATCTACTGTTTCTTTGGCCTGTGACTGCAGTCGTTACAGAGCTTTTGTGACTTTCAACTCATGTAACAACACTGATTATGTGAAATGCATTACCCGTGTTTAATATTGCTGCTTCTAAAGGTGACACACCAATTTTTTAAAACATTTTTACTGAGGTTTCCGCACATTTGTAAGCAGCTCTGTGTGTTAAAGGCTCTGTTTAGCATTTGAATGGGATGTTCTCATTTCTATTCTGTTGGCCTTTGGCCATTCTAGTGCTTAAGTGGTCTGGGCGAGCCTGTCTGGAAGCTTGGGTGCCAACAACTGTGCAGGCTCATATCTGGCACTGTCTGTCAGTATCTCAGACTGTCTGTCCTCTTGGCTGGATGGATGTCTGGCTGGTTAACAATCAGTATGGCTGGCTGCTAATCATCCTCTCAGCTGCAGAAGCAGGTGGCCTCACATACCACAGCTCCCAGTCTCTTTCACCGTGTGATGTCATTTCACTGCACCTGATCACGCTGCATTACACATTACAGTGGCGGCCAGCTTTCTGCTACCACACCGCGTATCTTTGCGGGGTCCTGGGGCTGAAGACCTGCAATGCTTCCATCACAACAGAGAGGATGTGACAGCACCTGTCAAGAAGTGGCGGGCCGCTGATTGAAAAACATTGAACCTTCCTGTCCCCACCTTCACCCTGACCCACTCCGGGACTGTTTCTACTGCAGTCCAATGGCGCGCAGGCACACGCTGGAGTCGGCAGCCATTAACTCCGCAATGCACAAGGTCATCTTGAACCAGTCGCAGTGGCCACCCTACCTCCACGTCCTGACGTGTCCAACGGATGCAGCGGCGCAGTCATGTAAAGGTAACACTCTTCACCATCCGATATTGTCCTCTTTTACTTTTAAAAACGAGCAAAGCGCCAGAGTATCACTTTCAAACAGCAGGAAATGAAAAAAGGGAGTGGAAACAGGGACAGAGAGTGACAGAGGGTGGGAGAGGCAGAGCAGAGAGACAGCAGGGTGATCGGGTTTCAACTTTAGTATGCAGCTGTTGAGGGCTCTGGTGGCTAATAGGTGTCCCTTACAGCAAATGGAATCCAAGTCAAACACAATATCTGTCTACGCCATCAAGAAATCACCAAGTCATAACACATTCAAACCCACAATAATTCAGACATGCCTGTGGCCAAGCAGGACCATTAAAACTTACAGATATAAAGACAAAACACAGAAGTGTGTATAGTTTTTATATCCATAAATTAAAAACAATAGAGTCTTAAATTCCTATGAGACCCGCTCAAAACTATTGTCCCATTTTACATTGCAGTTACAATGTCATAAATCTAATGACGCTAATATCTCTAGTGTGCTAGTGTTTGCACAGGAACAAAAACAGGTCTGAAGAGTGTTTACCCTAAGCGGTTTTGTGTGCTTGCATACTTGTGTGACCATGTTTCTTGTGTAATTGTGTATAACTGCACCCAGCGATACATATCCATCAGGGCCGCAGCGTGACAACCAGAACGCAGAACAAACAGACTGAATCACTGGTCTGGCCAGTCTTGACCCAGCCTCAAGATCAATTCCCAACAGCATTATGCACCATGCTGCACAAAAGCGCCAATGAATGCTTGTTTAAGGGCGTGTGCAAAGGTAACCAAGGAAATAATGGGCGTCTTAACCGGGAATAGCAGCACAGAAATTACACATGCTTCCACACACCAGAGGGTGAATCAATTGCAGCGACATTTGATTCAAACCCATATCAGTTAGATCATGAACTTCAGCCGTCCACCGTGTCACCCTCCTCCCAACATCTATATATGATGGATTACTATCACAGCCAGTCTCAACGGGACAGAGACTGTGAGGGAGAGCGACAGAGAGAGAGAGAGAAAGAAAGAGGAAGGTGGAGGGGTCAGTCACTACAGGGACACAGTCATCAGAAGGGAGCACTGGGTTAAAGAATTATGGTTTGACAGAGATCTGGGGTGGATAGGAGAAGGCCAAAGGTTCTCCAGGGGTCACAGGATCCAATCCTGGCTGGACTTCCCCCTTTGCTTCCTTCAAAACCCAGGAGTCTTCAGGGATTTCAGTCAGGGCCACGCTGATCAATTCATATTATTTTCACCCCCTTGTCCCATCACCCACTTGACAGCAAATAGAGAGGTATCACACATCCAGAATTTATCTAAATGACATCACATCTGCACAACAACTTAACAGAGAATTAAAGTGAAACATCCACATTTTTCTAAAAAAAGACAAAGAAGCGTCAGAGGATTTAGAAAACAGGCTTAAATTGCTTCTCTGAATGCAAAATGCAGAGATTTTGTCGGAGCTGAGAAGGCGTGGAGCCTTAGCAGGGTCACACCCTACACCCTCAGAGCTGCAAGGCTATTGATATCCGCATGGCTACAGAGAGCAGCAGTGACAGCGAGTAAAGGAAGGACCATTGTGTGAAGGAAACGCCACCAAACCTGGCGCAGCAGGTGCTTCATCTTGCTGGGCGCTAATGGGCATAAGAAGTGATTGCTTTGGTGTCCTCCGCTTGATGGCTCATTCCCAAAGTGACAGGCAACGGTATTGGTGACAGATGGCTACACACTTGTTTCAGGCGGTTTATGAACTGAGGGGGCCATAGTGGCAGGCACACTGAGGGAAACGGAGGAAAGCTATAGTAGAGGGCCAGAAAAGCTGCCAAAAGGTCATCAAAAACGTTCTTCTTTGCTCCTGTCATTCCGTACCACACTGCTGCATGCAAGAGTGGTCACAAGGCGTTGTATTTCTCATTTTCAGCACAGTATGTGCTTCCTTCGTAGACCTGAAGGTAACACAGGCGTTCTATTTCTCCTAAAAGCTGGGGAGGTCAAAACTGGAACTCAAGAGCCACTGGGGATGGCAAAACTGCAGCCTCAGTACAGCTCACGGATGTGGGAACAGTGTGTGTGTGTGTGTGTATGTGTGTGTGTGTGTGTGTGTGTGTGTGAGTGACACTGAAAGGTCGGTGCTGGTACGCCATGATTTATATCCCTGAGAGGGTTTTCCAAATTTCTGTTGCTTTCCATTTTCTCTCCGTGCTTGACGCAGGAGCCAGGTTGTGGCAGGAACTGCTCACTAAGGCTGCCCATGTGAGGTTGATGAATGAGAAAACCGTCGTCATACTGCTCTATGTGTGTGTGTGTGTGTGTGTGTGTGTGTGTGTGTGTGTGTGTGTGTGTGTGTGTGTGTGTGTGTAAGGGGTGGGGGTGCGGGACAATACAAATAAATAAATAACACTCCCTTACCAAGGTTAGGAACTCCGGCAGTGCCAACAGATCCGCACATTTAATCACGGTAGAGGGGTATCCTCTATCGGGTGAATGTATTTTTCCCATCTTTATTCTCTTACCATTTATATCTTCACAGGATAACACTCGCTACGAATCAGACCAGGCCATCTGACAATTTTAGATTGTGGTAAGCGTCGAGGGGGATTTATTTTCGGGTGGGATTCACATTTCACAGCGTGGGCTTTTTTGTCTTAGTCCGCTTAGTGTTTTGGATTTTTTTTTTCTCTCCTGAAACACGATAAAGTTATTGGTTCATGATCCACGTGTCAGGAAAAAAAAACAAGACAGATGTAACCAAAGCTGTGGCGAACTCTGGTGAGTAAGACGTAAGAATTCTGTTTCCAATTTCAGGACAAATGTTAGAGAAGATGTTATCTAAGCACTTGTATAACTCAGAAGACACGCTGTTCCTGAATTTAATGAGAAAGTGTTTTGAAAAAACACCTCTTCTCTGCTTCTTGCTTCTTCTCCATGGCAACAGTGGTACAACGGTGATGACTCATGATGATTATTCCATAGTAGTAGATTGTGCACCACTTCCAGACTTCGAAACCAATTGTGATTTCTAGGAAAGGTTGTAAATCGTTACACCACCTGGTAGATTAGGGAGCACTTCGGGTGTTTGTGGATATAAACTTGCTTATCTTTCAGCTCATTTGAAATAAAAACAGGCTGTTTTAAATAAAGAATATAGGGACAAAGCAGAAGAGCACAGCAAGGCTAAGGTTTCGACTGTGCTATGTCCTCTCACATGCTCGGTTCATGGTGTTCCGATTCACTTCTTTACTGTTTCACGCTTCATTAATGGGCCAAAACGGTTGCTTTGTTGCAGTTTCTTTCATTATCCTTCATTATTTGTCAAGGACTTCGGCACAGGTTAAACCCCACCGACGTGGATCCAATGAGTGTGAGGGCAGATGTTGGTGTGCAAGCGTGCATGTCTGTCTGGATAAACGCACGTTCCCTGTGACTCCTCATTTGCAGAAGGCAACAACGAGCCCAAATTAACTGATGAAACCCTCCGCAGGGCAGCTCACCTCACTTCCCACTTGGCCAGTTCCTCCTGGCAGTCCCTTTATTAGCCTTCCTTGATGCTGGACACAACATGAACAGCTTGATACCCTCCTCCTCTCTTCACCCCCTCACACCTTTCCCGACTTTATTTTCCTGCTAATTACCATGTTGTACGGGCACCAAATGTTACCTAACGATTCACTTAATTGCATAACCGGTACATTAGATGATATCAAAGGACCTTTTTAAAAGTCATCCAATCTCAGTCTAGGCAGCATTTAGAGGAAACCAAAGACATCTGTTTAGCATTTTCAAAGGTTGCACACTGAGAGAAGCAGTAAATTAGACATTTTTATACCTAAACACCTTGAAGGAACACAAATACAATGTGAAGAAGAAAAGAGATGCGGGAGCTTCTGCAGGTCCAAGCTGACAGATAAATATTTTGATGATTTTTAGGGCATTCAGCTACATCCAAAACTCCAGAATTTATAAATTCATCTGACAGGGAGAGCACAGGGGGCTTTTGTAAGTGCATTACCTAACTACCTATGAAACAGGTTTCCAATTAGCATTTTCCTCACAAAGCTAGCGCCAAGTGTGCCCTGTCACAC
>CAAE01015002.1:1800692-1815857 GCA_000180735.1 Tetraodon nigroviridis
TAGGGGCATGAAAGGGGCATGTCTTCCATGCTGCTTATTTATAAAGTGGATATAACCAGCAGTCATCTTTAAAGATCACAGGAGGTGCAACAATATCACAGGGACGACAACAGAACAGGATTTGACCCTGACTTATTCGCTCATTTATGAACAATGTGTTTTGACCATGCAACACTTCACATTGAGACATTCAAAAAACTAAGCCCCACAACCACACAAGTCCCGCAGTCTGGCCCTTATTAATAATGCAGATGCACCCTTTCAGAGGCTTCTTCCCACTCTTCCTCTCTACCTTTCCAGCTCAGCTTGGTGTCCAGGGCTGCTCAGTTCTGCACACACCGAGTCCAATTTGTTTCAGAGCCGCAATTCAATTATCTCACCAGGGTCCTGCTCAACCATTCGTGAATAGAGGTGGTGGCGGAGTGTTCAATAAAGTGGGGGTTTGGTGAGCCATATCATAAACACAAGCGGAGTTCAACACAGCTATAGATTTAAATGCTGCTTTTTCTTGTGCGATTAGCTTCGGCTTTACAATTGCTGGACGGATGTCAGGACCTGATAAAGCTAATCACTGCTGTAAGCCAATGCAGAGGATTTAGCACCCCAACCCCCTTCTGCCCCCACCCCCCCCATCCTGAAGACCCAGCTGGAAAAGGGAGGCGAGAAAACTCAGCACAGACCAAAAACGGCCATTTCTCTTTTTGAGCATGGGTTCAGGAAAAGCAAACACCTATTAAATGTTGCGGCTTTTCTCATTTTTATGTAAACACTATTATTAATTAATATAATACCTTGTGAGAGGCTGATAATGTAAATGAGAGACTGCAATACAAAGAGTGAGGAGAAAAGACAAGACACAATGGAAAACGGGTTGATCACATTATGAGTCCAGGCACAATCCTGCAAAACACCGATGAGACCTTCCCTTTCTGCCTATCTGATTAATTCTCATTAAAGTTGCAACACATCATTAATGTGTTCAAATAAACAGTACATTCTTTTGCTTTCCCACCTTCTCTGATTCATTGGTTCTCATCTAAATAGTGCCGAGAGTTAATAATCTGATCTACCACATTAGACTCCAGTGTGACAGCAGCAATAGGTGTAAACAGTGTAAATGCAAGCATAGCAAAGAGGAAAAAATGGGAGGAGGGGGGAGGACACTGAAAATAAAGCAGTGTAAAATGGCAAAATATTCCAGAGACTTCATCAATTGTTTTATGGTCCTTCATTTTAGAGTTGACAGAACCTCTTACAGCGATCAATAGCTCGAACTGCTGTCACGCCAGTTAGCACCTGAGGGTGTCTGGATGACCCCTGAGACGGCGAGGCAGACAATAACCCTCCCTGGTTTATATTCTTGGTAATCTGGGTTTGAGAATATACAATAAAAGTGAAAATATATATATATATTGTTTTTTAACTTGTATTTGGGATAAGATAATATTTATAGGCCATTTAGATCTGTAGAGAAAATACTTGTAGCTTTCCGCAGATCAGATGAAGACCTGTGTGGCCACATTTACAGTATCACATTTAGTGGGCTTAGCTTCGCCTTACAGTCCCAGCAGTAAAGAAAACAGAAGCAGATGGGGGCTGGATCTCCAACCTATCTGTGCAGGGGGTGCTCTACAGGAAGCCCAGCTTGATCCTGCTGGGGAGGCATCTCATCTTCAAAGGTAACCTGATCTGCAGATCTGATCATGTTGGGCTCGAATAGCATGTGTCAGGTGTCCATCAGGACTTTGATCAACCCGCACCCGCCCAAGAGACGTCTGTGTCTGCCATGCCATCGTGCAACTCTCCCAAAGGCTGACAAAGGTTATTTCAGTTTAGAGAAGCTCCCTAAAGATCTCCAATGTGCTAGAACAAAGCTCTATGCAGCATTGTTACTGTATAATGTTCCAAGTGTTTTTTATTGAATATTTTGTCTTTCATCACTGCTGCAACAGAAAAGACAGGATATGGACTAAGAAAATAAAAAAAAAAAACTTACAGGCAACTTGTAAGGATGCGTTACGGCTGACTGCTTCTCCCAGGTAGTTTCGGGCCACGCAGACGTATGCTCCATCGTCCGGTTTGCTCCGCCTCCCGTGAACGATCCGGAGGAAGAAAAGCGAGCCGGTGGGCAACAGCATGCGCTGCGAACGAGGGTTGTCCCGATCTGTCTCCACCCTCTCGCCATCTTTGTACCACTCCACCGTCGGTGTCGGCCGCCCCTCTGCTTTACAGTTGAGAGTGGCGGGCTCGCCTTTGGAGACGATCAGGTCGGAGGGATGCTCCACAATCCGGGGCGGGAAGTCCTCCTGGCGCAGACGGGATCCTGGAAACAACAGCGGACATGAAGTTATGCATGAAAGAGCAGAAACCAGACAAGTGGCATGGCGCGGTCGATAATCTATTTAATACTAGCAAGGAATGAATGCTGCTGCAGGAATGAGGAACAGGACCAGTTTGGGGTGGCTTTTTATCGTCCTTGTGAACTAATAAAACCTCAGTAATGTGAAGACTGTGCAATACCCCAAGGCTGTATGGACCAGGGTGATTACAGAAGGGCTAATTCAACTATAAAAACAGACAACGGTCCATCTTTCACAATTGCTAGCTCTGCATGTGTTTCAGTAGCACTTAAATACATATCTCCTGTGGGAAACCAGAATCCTTCATACCACAGTGTTTTCTCGCCAAAGAATCATGCAACCAAAGGGTGGGCACATTTAGAAACCCCCAGATTTGCACAAACTGCACTTCAAAGACTCGAAGCGCGCATACACACTGCGCAGAGTTGCCACCACCATTTGTCTTCTCAGGGATTAGGCAACAGACAGAAGTATATTGACCCATGAACAGGAGGCAGCCTGTTCTCTCTTCTTCCTAATTTGGGATAATTCCTACCATTTCCTCGTGATTGATTAGTGATCAGGCTTGGTGTCTTGCTCTAAATGGGGCCACAAACAGGGGTTTCTGGAAGAGGGGGCAGTGGCAAAGCTGCTCCCGGGAGTACAAGATCTAATTATGTTGAGGCTGGAAACTAAAGAGCTACTGCATGTGCAAAAAAAAAAAAAAACAGAGCATGTGGTTGACGGTATTAGTGAAAGGTAAGAAAAGCAAGAAAAAAGTATTTTTTCCTTTCAGCGTGTTAAAGAAGCAACACGTTCAGACATTCATACTGAGGTGATAAAATAAATGAAGCAGTAATTAACACTCTGACGCTGACAAATGGAAGGCAAGATAAAAAATAAACACGGGGAGTCCCATCTCACTGTCAAACACACATTTATTCTTATCTCACTGGAGCATCTGCTTTCCTCGTAATCCGCAGACCCTGCCAACGGCTTCTGGCTGAAGCCACTGTGCATGAGCAGGGCAAAAAACAGGACATTTGATTTATATCAATCTAATTTCTTTAAAACCAATTTGTATTCCAATCTACCGCTGCCTAATGACTTAAACCCCGAGTTTCCATCTGCGCCAAAGAGCACATGCCTCCACCAAATGACCTTTCCCTGCCAGAGGAAGACCCGCCCGTGTGAGGCAGTGGTACCTGGTCCCGACATCCCTGCTGTCCATCCATCAGAACTAGCCTCAAGTCCATTTTTGGCTTTAGATCAGACTCTTTCTCTAACTCCTGTTCCCACAAATAGGCTTTCTGTTGCCCTTTTAATGCAATCATTGGTGCTGTGCAATCAAGTGCTCTCTGAGCTGAGGCGAGTGCACTTCACCAGGTCTCAGGGCACGTGCTCCAATCAAAATCCCCCCCACCACCTTTCCCAGTTTGCAATAACACCAGTATTGCTGTTCACTTGTGTTGTTGAGTCATCTGCTGCTAGAGAAGAACCAGGAGCACAATCAAGCTCAGAGACAAAAAAGGAAATCAAAGAGGGATCTCTGGGACCAAAGTAAGTTCTCTTCTTTTTCTGCTGCTTTCAAAGTAAAAATCAAATTTTCTGGGGTAAATTTCTGTTTTTTATTTTTTTTAATTTTTTAGTGGAATCTCTTTGACATCACACTGAGACCACACACGAAGACAGGGACCTTTTCCCTTATCTTTGTCACATATGTATTCATCTGCGTAACAGACGGTCAGGCCTTTGATTTTTTTTTTTTTTTTTGTAATTATTTTTATTGGCTCCCTGGAGAAATCCCACCCTACCAACCAAATCAATAGCCACACCATAAAAAGAGAGGGAGGGGTGGTCCCCAGAGAGAAATTCATTATTCTGCAAAAGCAGGCATGTGCTTATCACAGGTAACCAGTGGCAACCAGAGAACAAAGTGAAAAGTTTCAGTCAAAAAGTTTATTAAGTAGTATCTTTACATTTGCCACAGCAGGCTGTTAAAGGCAGGTGTTGTGTTTAGGAACCTTTGGGATTCACATAGGCACCACGCTACAAAGAGATGAATAAATAACGAGAAAAAAGGAAGAGAAAACCTCAAAGACATTTCGGAAGGAATAAATTATGTATCCCATCCACGTTTCCCCTCAAAGATTCATATTTCCAAATGCTTTTTCAGCTTCCCCTCGACCTCCCACTCCATCTCCCGTCTCCCCGTCTCCTTCACTTGCTCTCCGTCCTATAACATCCTGCCCTCGCTGCGAGGATGACAGAGTTATATCTGTCATGTCATCAAAAGGGAAATGGGAGGCAGCATCGGGGGACTTGAGGGGGATGGTGGCGGCAGCAGAACGGCGTTCCCAGCCATCCTTGCTTCTGCAATGACCTGCTGTGACACTCGTGAGTGGCCTGCTCTGCACACGAGATTCATCTCCTTTACAGTGGGCTGTCAGTGACTTCACAGCCCAGGGACCCCTCCACCCCCACACCCCGACACCAGACATTCAGCTTGGAGGATGAAGAGGGGAGGCTGCAGCCGCAGAAATGCTCCCTCCTCCCATATTCCTCACACACAATGGTAAAAGCCCAATTGTGCCACATTTCAGCGTTGGGCCGTATCCACTGTTCAACCTGCTACCTAGGGGTCATAACGTAACATTAGTTCTCGCCACAGTCGGTCTACATCACGTCTACGCTGTCCCTTGTTGCTAAACTGGGCTCTGATGGTCTATTCCCAGCGTTGGTTCCTGCTGTTTGCAGTTTGTAGCACAGTGAGTCTCCTAATCGTGGTGACTCAAGTGTAACAAGTTCATGATCTGTTCAGTTCACTGAGACAGAAGACTTCCACTCTGTTTTGACTCCAGTTACGCTGAGGTTTACATTTGGTTTTTTCTTATATTTCACCTGTTGTTGTAATTACTTTTGTTTAAACATTAAACATAAAAAGAGAGCAATTTTTACCATGAAGTGTATTCTTAACTTGCATAGCAAATAGTTAGCGAGTGAGTTAGCTACCGAGCCAATACAATGAGTTCCACCTCAGTAACACTCTGCCCCCATCCTCAAATCTTTACTCGGGTTACAATCTATATTCTGAAAGCAAACACAGGGGTAATTTTAGGGGCCACTCTGAACATTTCACTCAATCTCTGCCTGCCACCAACATCAGATAGAATTCCAGTTGGTGTATTTCAGGCAGTAGTGTGACGGGGTCGTATTGACTCTGCATCCGTGTATTTGCCCTTTCTCTTGCATGCACTCGTAACACATAAATAGACTGTGAGAAACAGGATATCACAGATAACATATTACCTTGCTTACATTTCAATGATTTCATATCTATATTTTTATTTTGTAAGCTCTTTATTGTTTTATTATCACCAAGGATCAATGTGGTGGAGGAGAAGATAAGGGTGCTTCTGGGTTTTTACTAAATAACATAGCAACCACCATTCCAAGATGCTGGGACACTACTGAAGCCAGTAAACTGCATATATAGCAGAGAAAATGATTTCCAAAGCCAGTGCCTTCATGCATGTAGCTCTCTGCAGACCCCCACCTTCTTCAGCCTTCTGTGTTTTCCACCAAATCCTTCTAAAGCAAAGAAAGGATTTGTCTTCTGTCGGCCTTTCAATTAAGTTCAGCTGTAACAATAGTGAAAATTCAGCTTTTCATACAGAAGTGTGAATGTTTTGTGTATTTTACCCTATTTTACAGCACCATTGCGCTTTCTTAAATCAACTGCTTCTTCCTCAAGCATTGAGATGACTTTTTTCTTTTTTTCTTACATCATAATCCGCCACAGTAGATTGAACAAACCAAAATAAATGCGTGAGGAGAAGACCATCTGGTTACCATGGCACACTGCTTTAAGGGGTGTGCAGATAACTGGTTGATCTGCGTGTCAAAAGAAAGCCCCCACGTACAGCCACTTCAGTGCTCTCTTGGCCCCACACAAAAAATGAGAAGTGTAACCAAAAGGTAACTGACAGGCCCAGAAAGCAGAGCCGGGTAATGAAATGGTCCTCACAGCTCGCTGTCGGTGTTTAAGGTACAAAACACCAAGTCAGGAGATATATTACATTTCTATCCCATCTGACACCTGTTCTGCTCTGGCTCAGGCAACAAGATTAAAGGTGATCAATGCAAGTGGATGGAGGACTTATTTACTCAACCTGGGTCCATAAATCCACTCAAAATCAGAAAACAACTGACTTGATTGTTATATATGAGACACACGCACTCGTATGTGATACATGACCCCTAAATGACAAACAGTCATGAGCGGCTCTCCTGAAAAATCACCATCTTTCTAAAAAAGCGAGACTGGTTCATAATGCCATTCAGACTCTCTAGTTGAAAAGGACTTGTGTTTAGTGGTTTTTTTAACAGGTGAATAAAGATTTAAATCCTAAGCTTTTACTTAAAATTATCATTAAAATGTCTCAGCAGAATCTGCTGAAGCTGTGTTCTGTAGGATTTAAATAAACAGGGGTGAGCTTTTCTCTCTTATTTCCATTAAACCCCGCTCCAAGCTGCCATGGCTGTGCAATCAAAAGCACGGGTCACGGATGCAGATGCCGGAACGAGGCAGTTAATTCACTGCTTTCTCTGCGGTGATCGCCGTTAGAGCGGCGCTGGGCTGCCGCTCCATATGACGGCTGTGTGCTTCGCTGTCATGCTCCCCCCTCCTTCCATCTCCAGGCGGACAGACAGCTCATGCATTTTTTATAAGCGAGCCTGACCTCGCCTTTAAGACACCAGAGAGACGTGCACACCCGACGGTGACCTGAAAATCAAGGAGTTGGTCAGGAAGGTAACAGACACTTCCTCAAACCTGGACGCTAATGACACAAACATGTTGTTGTTACAACATAATAAGTTTTTATCTGCACACTAGTCTGTCCCATTGATCGATAAGTGCCTAATCACCAGGGATTATACAACACAACTGTCAGTCCGTCTAAAACCATTTAATGTGCCGTTGGCAAGCAGAGACACAGGCAGGATTAGTGTATATATGTGGAAGGGGGCTAAGCACAGGTGTGTTTTTTGCAAGCGCAGGTGTGTGAGACAGGTGAAGGTCCTGACCGCTTCATTTGCCTCGCTCCTCCTCCCACTCCTATCTGTGCACAGAGGGAACGACTATCCCACCATCGCAGGTGCGCTACAGCCAGCCCCTGTTTAAATTCCACCCTCATGACCAGCGTCAACGGCAGACAGTTGAGCGTTTGTAAATTTAAGAAAGACTGGGAATGCGACAAGGAAAATGGGAAATGTTAAAAGTCATGTAAGGAAAGCAAAATGTCTTTAACACTGTGGCCCCAAACCTCCTCCCGGACCTCATCCTTTCGTAGGTTTTCAGTCCTCTAGGTGAAAACATTAAAGGCATTACTGTGTTTCCCGCTCCGTAAATGTCAGTGGTATGCTTGACTGGGCCTTAATAAAGTGGAGGTAATGCAGGAATAAGTGGTACCACGGCCGTAGCATTCTCCCAGCCCTCTAACAAAATCAGCCTGCTGCGTCGCCTGACATTTTCCGCCTTGCTCCTGCATTAGGCCGACGTGACGATATTAACCAATGCCATTGCAGAATATAAAGCGGCAGCCGATCCTTTTGTATTTGTGTGATCGCAGGTCAGGCCTTCACTTTTAAAATGAAATATGCAGAGATTAAAATCTCTTCCGTCTGTGGCGTAAGTGCTTATGGTTGATGCTTGCTGAAATATGAGCTAAACGCTAGCTGGACCTGGCTGTTAAAATATCACAAGAGGTGACAAGCCCACCTCTCCGGTACAGTAAAAACACATCTCTCTCTCTCTCTCTCTCTCTCTCTCTCTCTCTGTCTCTGTCTCTGTCTCTGTCTCTGTCTGTCTGTCTGTCTCTCTCTCTCTGCCGCCCTCACACATATACGCGTCGCTCTCTACGTGAGTGCTCCTCTCATTCTCTGCCTCATTCTCTTTCACTCACAATCACCATCTCTGTTTTTGCCGTCCACTCATCCCTGATGTTGATCAGACAGTAAACACCAGATGCTGAGAAAGACGGCCTGGGATGAGACCCCCGCCCCCTCAGATCACCGAACAGGGCTCACCAGAAGCAATGAAACGAAAACGCAATTACAATAACGCTGCCTAAATGCAGAATAATCACACTTTGGGAGGCATTGCAATAGTTTTAATGTGACAACTCGAGCCTGCTTCATCCCTCAACTCGACGGCTTTAATCTGGGTTTATTTTAAACCTCTTTCAGAACAATCAACAGAGCGGTTTGTTCCAGGGTACGTTTATAAAATAAAGAGTAACAGATTACACCAATTTTCTGTGTCATCGTTACCGACAACAACCCTGCTAGCAGGCAGCAAAGCACACTGTCGAGGTCAGTGGCAAACTCAAGCCAGGACCTCCAGGGTGTTTTAGGGAGATTTGAGTCCGCCCACCTCACGACGGAAGCAGAATATAATGTCAAAGAACCCAGGTCAGGAGTGCATGTCTACTATGCAAAGTACATTATAATCCTGCTTGAAAAGCCAAAGTTTAGGAGATAAACAGACAGCTGCTAACTGATGGCTGCTCGGAAACCAATTTTATGATTAGTTTTGCAAAGTGCGGCGACCCATTTTCAGTTCTCTCCCAGGTTTTAGTACTTTCCTTCTCCCCTCCTGACACCAACACTCACATCAGCCTGTTTTCCCCAGGCTCTCCCTTTTCACTGATCCTCCTCTCTCTTCCACACTGGATACATTAATCACAGCACACTAAACAGCCACTGACGCCATTCACAAGACTGGTCTTTGTTGGCAACGCTGCCCGCTCAGTGCAACTCCAGACCTTTTTTGTCTGTCTAAGTGGACTCTTAGGGGAAGCCCCTCCCTCTTTGAGAGCACACAGATAACCTTAAAAAAATAAAAGGGTGTTGTGTGTCTTCTGTAGCAACCGAGGTGGATTGCAAAAAGAAAAAAAAGGATGGTGGGGGGAAAGGATTGGGAAGATCCACTGCTTCTAAGGAGTGGTGCACCATCTCCCGCTGGACGACTCACAATGCCATCAGCTACTGCTTAGCAACCAGTGGGATTGGCTTAGCATAATGAAAGATGCACAAAAAAGAACAAGAAGGCATTAAGAAATAATAATGTATCCAAATCCTGAGCGGGAAATACAGAAGACAGAAAGGCGGTTTCATCCCCTAAAATCCGCAGCTGTGAGAGACAAAAAAAAGGAGCTGACAGGTGAAAGAATCGGAAATCGGGGCCTCCGAGGCTTTCAAAATCAGACATCAACAACAACTTGGCTTTACATGCCGCTAACAACAGACGGCGAGTGTGTGTGAATCATCACTCGTGCAGCGCTGATGTGTTGTGTCAGTCTGTGACTGGTCAACATTGTTGTTCTCACACGGTGACCATGATCCCAGGTTTGTCTCTGCACTTCTTCACAGGAGCCAAATGGGGCGAAAAAGGTGTGTCAGATACCAAAGCTGCAACTTTAATTTAAAACCAGGCAGGTTTTAAAAGCACTGTGCTTTAATCCCACCACCAATACACCAGATGTGGGTCTGAGTGATCACCACCCAGCCTTTTTTAACGACTTCTGCAAATTCAAATGGGCGGAAAGCATGTGTGGCTGTTGCGCTGAAGGCCAGTGAATCCCAGCAAACAAGGGGGGGGGGGGTGCTGGTTTTGCACTGGGAGGCAGATTAAACAAAGCTTCAGGCTGCAGAAATTATGCAGTGTCCGTGTCCTTCCCCTCAATATGAAAGTTTAATCAAACAAATGGGAATAATAAAATGGAGCATCGTCCCATAAGCCGGCTTACAATGAGCAATCACGGCAGAGAAATCCTAAAAAAAAACCCCAGCTGACCAGAGCGGTTTAGTTTAGTGTGTGAAAAGGCGTTTTCGCGACACCTGCAAAGGAAAATAAGCTCCCGCATTTGCCTTTAACTACTTTTTACTCAATTCAACTCTTTCTGCAAGACTGCGCACAACTAAGTCGTTGGCTGTTTTGAATCAGTGTCGCGCACGTCTGCTTTAGAGAGAAGTTGATCAAAAAAGAAAAATACTGGTAAATTTAAATAGCTCCCTTGAAAGTTAAACAACTAAAACATGTTGAAATTGCGCTTCAGCGCTGTTCCATTCCGAACTCAGTCTGATCTGATTTAATAATTAAGCCTAACACTTTACAACCTACTATAAATGTGGTTTATTTTATTCAAAAATAGTATGGAAAAAGATGCATCTAAACGCAGATCATGAGCAGAACGGGATTTTCAATCAAAATCCTTTAAGAAGCTTGGCACGAAAACGCATGTAAAACAACTTACCATCAACTTGAAAATACAGTAATCCACCAACAAGGATGAACGCTAGCGGACCCATTCTGGCATATTAAAGATCCACTGCGGACACGGGGAATCCTGAAACTAAATGCAGACCAAAAAAAAAAAAAAAAAGAAAAGAAAAAAGAAATATGTCCAAAATGACAGACTAAGTCTATTCCGCGTCACCCGGAGTTTGGTTCAGGTCCTACTGACTCAGAAAAACCAGTTCCAATGTCCAACATCTGACAGGATCCATTCCGCAGCGTCACCGGGATCTTCTCGGGGCATTCCTGTCCAGCAACCCCAAACCAAACTCTCCAAGTGTTGATCCGCGTCTTTTATTCCCCGGGTCGCTCCGGTACGCGTGTGAGAGCGGCGCTCAGCGGGAACGCGCGTCCTTCTCCGCGGAGTCTCGGCTCCTCGGGACGCGTCTCTGACTAATCTTCAGCGATGTCTCCACGCTTCAACACATGGTTCCACCGACTCCGCGCCTGGAAACCTGCTTCCAACTGTCGGGCATTCCCACAAAGTAGTTTCATTCAAATCACTCAAACGGAAGCCAGCCTCCAAACGACACACGTGGTTTGCGTGGGATAAAGCGTTGCAAATGTCATAGTGCAGGACACTTCCACATCTTCCTTCTCCAGCTCAGCTTCTTGCCTTTTTTTTTTTTTTTTTTCTTCTTTTCTTTTTTCGTGAAGAGCGCAGCCGCTAGGAGCGCACGCACGGTCTCTGCCTGCCCGGTGCGGAGCGCAACACAGCAACACAGCAACACACCAGAGCCTACACACCAGAGCCTACACACCAGAGCCTACACACCAGATCCTACACACCAGAGCCTAACACACCAGAGCCTAACACACCAGAGCCTAACACGCTGCAGGAAACACGCACCAGCGGGGGGAGAAGAAAATGGACAAGCGGGAGAAAGAAAGAGTCGAGGAGAGGTTGTGTCAGCCCATATGTGTGGACAACCCACCATGCAGATGTGGAAGAGTGTCAACTTGCGAGGAGGCACCAACTCTGTGGTTGGTCATTTTAACAACGGATGCTCTAATTACTGATGAGACAAACAACAGGGATCATCTATCGGTAGCCGACTGTACATGAATACTTGAATACGAATGGGGTTATCAAGATATTGGGATGTAATTGGAAAGACGACTTTTGTCATAAATCAATAAGCGACTGACCTGCCCAGCGCCTTACTTTAGGGGCGGGGTGGTCACCTTTCCTTGCGCACCATGAACAACGTACAAGTGTATGACTTCAGTTCCTGCTTGCTCGCAAACAAACCCGGCCAGAAAATGGCCTAAATGTATATAAAGAATGATTCGCAGAGCAGCCAGGGCCAAACGTTTGCTGAAGCCCGGAGGCGCAGAGGGGTCCGAGGGCTGGTCTGCGCTGACGCCCAGATGTCGCGCTCCCCTACAGCCTGAGAGGTGAGCTGTGAGCTCCCCCTACTGGCCACATTTGGAAGCGTTTATAACGTCGGGACTCCTCTTTAATCAAGTGGTACTAAAAACCATGGAAAAAAGGGGAAAGTAGATGCAAATGCAAAAAAAAAAAGACCTTTCCCATTACAACAAACGCATCTGTATTTCTCACAACTAAGTGGATGATTTTAAAATGCAGCTATGCACGTCATCAAACATAGGGTGTTGGTGATCAAACAGGAAACCAAAGCATAGGTGCATTCAAACAGGTTTACCTCAGCACACGAAACATGTAGGAACACAGCTAGAAAAGCCTCTGTGTCACACTTTTGATTCACATGAAAGTTAGGCATGGAACAAAGACATCCAAACTCCCAGTGTGTGCCCTGAGGGTGTCTTTGAAAACCTTATTCTACCATTAAAAAAATAAAAAGTCCAACACCCTGACAGGATGGCTTTGAAAAGAGGAACCACTTCAATTGGCTATAATTGTAGCTCTCACTGCTCTTCATTTTTCTCTTGTTCCGTTCGT
Organism: Tetraodon nigroviridis; assembly: GCA_000180735.1. NCBI lineage: Eukaryota > Metazoa > Chordata > Actinopteri > Tetraodontiformes > Tetraodontidae > Tetraodon > Tetraodon nigroviridis. The sequence continues at coordinate 1,813,315 of CAAE01015002.1, forward strand.
CTTTGGGGTGACCTGTTCCAGCTTGCCCCATGAAGGCCCCACTGTTGAAGTGCTACATGTTGTTAGTTTGTTAGCTTGCTCCCAGCACTGGCGGCGCTGTCAGCTGGCCAGATGTGGTGATTTGTCTTCATATTTTAATGTTTGCAAGCTGCATGCAAATACTCCGCCACCAGGTCTCTGTAGTGTCCCAGATTCTGCTCGCCAACACACTCAAACACAAATTTATTCCATCATCAGTGCTGACGAGTAGGCCAAATAAAAGAGAAAAAAGAATTAAAGGGTATTAACTAAAAGGAATTACACTCCTGAAACATAAACAAAGGAGTCTGATGTTGTAATAATGGAAAAAACAAATACACTATCCTTCTTTCTGAAGCCTGGCTGTTTATTCCGCACTTTCCATCACTGGATCTGGGACTAAGCTGTGGCATTCTGCAGGTTTCCAGCAGGAAGTGGATTTATTTTAATTAAACTGGGGAGGTGTTTACTCTGGGCAAGGCGTGACACAGAAGAAATGAGACGGCAGTGGTGATAACTCATGGGCCCTATAAAATTAGGAGCTTCTGCTTTCCCTGTTGCTGTAAAAACGGCACATCTTCTATTTGTTGATTAGCTCATGCTCATTCTTAGAATAGGAAGGAAAATGCAGCTTTTGCCTCAACCAAAACTAATAAATTTTAAAAAATCTCATGTGCAATTCCAAGGATTTTCTTTTAATTCTTTGTGCCTAAAAGCAATTTGACTTTTACTCCAGCTAAAATATTCCATTTGTTTTGACCTAAACCAAACATATCATAATTACTGTCACTTTTCTTTGTTGATGCGGTGCTTTTAACCAAATCAAAACTAATGTTCAGTGAGGTAGGTTTCCAGTATTGTTCTCGGAGCATCTGCTAGGTGATGGATCCTGGGCAGAGCTGTTTAGTGGGTTCCTCTTAGCACTGAAACTGACAAAGAACTTCCTGCAGGGAAGCTTTTTTTGTTTTTTTATTTTTATTTTTTTTACCACAGCCACCGCAAATTCAGACTGTATGTGTGTGTGTGTGTGTGTGTGTGTGTGTGTGTGCGTGTGTGTGTCTGGGGGAGGAACGAGGAAAGTGTTTTTAATTGTGTACCAGGTCAGGAGTTCAGGTAGCAGCATCACTCACGATCGGGTCAGAGTGGTATTTAGGGAGCTCTTAGCTGGATATCTTTCATGGCTGAGTATCCCCTTACTGAGTCCGGGTCTCTGTGTTGGGATGATTAGGAGCTAGAGGTTGGGGAGAAGGTGGTGGTGCTGTGTGAATGGGGCGGAGGGGTGATTAATGTAGATGTCAGTGGCGGCCCTCCCTCTCACGCAGCCACTCCAGCATCCATAATAACACCTGGGGAGAGCCAAGTGGGCCTACCTGCAGCCCAGGCTCCCTCAGCTGGGCATGATTCTTCCCCATGATCCTCCTCTGTCAGCAGTCCTGTCACTTTGCACGGATCAGACCCTTATTAATGGCTCTCCGTGTCAAACACAGATATTAAGCCGCACTCGTCCCCCTGCAATAACATCCACATACTGTAGGCGCACACGCATGCTGACACAATCAGTCCTGCACACAATGCATCAGGACATAAACACAGGCACACAGATACACACACCCACACCCACACAGAGCGCACACAGAGGAACCATAACTCATAACTGCTTGGGCATTAACATTTGCTGAAGTATTACTTTTTTATTTAGCATTCATTTCCAGCGTGACACAAAGTCCATAGATCTATGAGACATCTCTCTCTCCCTCCTTTCTACCCTTTCAGGCTTTAATATACAGTGCCCAATATTACATTATGCTGAAGAATGACAAATCCTTCCCAGTGATGCATTGTCAAAAAATGCAAATCTTCCTGTTCAGGCTTCAAAAGGTTATACGCCACTGCTGAGTGAAATTTAGTATTATGGAAAAAGAGAGAAAGTTATAGTAAATGAGGTTTGTTGAAGATGAAACAGAAGATTTGGGTTCAGTAGTGTGTGGTAATTCTAATGCAGCAGTCTAAAAGAGGACAAGGACGGACAGAAAGAAGCGGTACAAAGGAGACGACACCTGAGCCCTGCCTGGAGAGACACTTCCATCAGCAGGATACAGAATCTGCCCGGAATGCACAGCCCGTCCTCCTCCGAGAGCGCAGGAAGTGAGATATGGGTCCGCTATCAAGTGTTGCAAAAATGCGGATTATTGCAAAAGAATTCATGTTTTTTTACAGTCAGTTTAGATCAGAGACATAAGGTGCTCTGAGATTCATGCAGGTGAAACTCTGAAGGCTGTTGTCATTTTTTGCACTCTAAGCTTACGGCAGAGAGGCTAAAGAGTAGCCATGACATCAAGCTTTATAACTGAATGCTGTCTCCCCGAAGACCCACTTTCTGTTCTGTCACTGTTTCTGTTTGCTACAACTCCGAAGGCCACCTCCTTCACAAGCTGCGAAAACAGCACACAAGGTAACACACTCCCCCTCCTGACACTCATTTTATTTTTTACCTTTTTCTTGTTGAATATTCAGTCTTTATTCTT
>CAAE01015002.1:1822875-1848892 GCA_000180735.1 Tetraodon nigroviridis
ATTATTGCCATTGTGATGTAGTCAGCGAGGATGTAACTGTGGGGTGGGATGTGGAACATATTTTTTAGACCTTTATACAAATGATAATGTTAATAATTAGAAATATCTGAGCAGGGAGAGAGGTGAGGGGGTAGCAGTTTGCGCTCTAAGAGTCACTTTGCAATTTCACAGATGATTAATGTTCCCTTACAAAAGAACAGAATGCATGGTTTAACAGGTTTTACGAGATTTTGAAAATGAACTGGACCCATTTTGGAGTTTAGGCCTGGTGCGATCTGCTTTGAGCAGCTTGACACGGCTGTGTGGTTTACGGCGATGATGGCAACATTTAGTAAGCATTAGCTAAAATCTGCACATCTGCTAAGCTTCCACATGTGCTCGGGGCTCAGGAAGAGGCCTCAGTTTCAGACCTGCCTCTGTGATGCTTGCTAAAGACGGGACTGGTATTTAATGTATACATGTTGGCCCCTTTTCCATCTCTCCAGAACATGTTACATTTCAGCAAACATTCTTTTGTCTGATGAGAGGGCGGTAAATCGACTTATATATCCATGCCAGGAGCCAAAAGTAAAACATGTTATGCTATTTAACCTGTGCGACTGTTCCTGTAGGAGATGCAGCCTACAAAAAAGGCTATTGAATTTCCTTTAATGGGTGCCATGAACTACGAGTGCCGTGAACTCTGAGTCACATTTGGCCCCCATCAAAAGAAAACCAGATATATGGTTTGCTTACAGTTTTTGAAATGGGAAGTATTTTTGTGTGCGTGCGTGTGTGTTGTGAGTTTAATATATCAGCATTCAATCTCTCTCTCTCTACTAGATGCAGGTATTGGCTGATGTCACTGGTATTATTATATGCACACAGGGCAGCTGTAATTCGGTGCTTTACTCCCCCGAGTCTCATAATGGAGAACATAAATTGTAAAGGACTGCCGAGGCTGTTGCAAAGCTTCTCGTATTAAAAGTTAAATGTGGTGCAGCGCAGATGACAATCTGTACATTAAAATGACACATGTGGAGATAAACACATGATTGTAGGTGTTTAATCCCAATTTAGCCCTTTTTTTCCCATACAAGTTCCAATCATTAGTGATTAGAGGAGAAAAAACAACAAATGTCCCAATTTGAACTTTCCAAAACCTTCCCAGGGATGGCACAGATGGTCTGATCTGCTCTCTGACGAGTTCACTTTAATCTTTCCATTTTCTGTTACTAGAATTTGAATACACAATGGTGACACAAGTACCAAAGTGGATGCCATCGTGTATTTTTGCTTGGTACAAAACACAAATACGCCATCTGTAATCTCTGTTTCTGTCAACAGAACAGCTCCCGAGAGAATTCTGTAGCTATTTTATGCTATGATATTATGACCACCTCAGGAACTACACAAGACATGCATGCACATACACACACAGAAAAGAATAAAGAGGACATGTTTACTAATTAGGCACGTGATGACTGTGAAGCGCTCTTTCCTGCTCACCTGGCCACGGCACTAAAACAGAGGTTTGGGTTTGGGAGGGAGACATGCTGTTTTCTGCTGAAGTCAGATCACAGTCAATAGAGCACAACTGCAGGCTGGGATTGGTTTTATAAGCGGTATCTGAATCAAAGCAATGTACTAAAGAAAAGGTAAAGTTAGTGGGCCATGGCTCTGCCACAGGAGGCGCAAGACTGCACACACACTCAGTCAAGTGCTTTACTCTACACTCTAAACCGCAGGGGGTCTAAATGTGACAAAAAGGATTTCGAATAATCACGACTGGCTTTAGAGGAGGTTAATTGGCTGGTCTGGTGCCAAAAACAAAACAAAACAATAAAACCCCACCACGCGGAACCTGATTCTTAACCTGTCAGCTGAGCTGTCAGTTCAGGCTGCTCTTGGATCGGACCTTTGCATCCTCCGGATCAGATTTTGGACAATCTCTACAATATTTGACCACAAATATGTTGCACTTAACTCAGTTATTGATGACAAAGCATGGCTGTGCTATAGAGAAATGAAGTTGGGTGGTAAGGCAAAAGTGTAATTTAAAAATAAGAATGGCCCTGTAGAGGCCATTTACTTTCCATGACCCCACCTAGACCACTGGCTAAATGTGGCCATAAAGCAGGCAGACCTAATAATGATGACGGGCCTGCCCGAGACAATCAGGCATCCTGCTTCCAAGCCAGAATAATGAGAACATTCACAAGCTACAAAAACATGTTTGCCAGGCCAGTAGCCGTAGGGTTGTCCTCGGCTTCTCCTAACCTCACCGTAGTTACCGCAGAAGATACATACATGGCAGAACTGCTGCACAGAGGTATTCCATTTCCCCCAACCTAACTGCTCGGCCAACAATAAGAACCAGATAGAGGCCACGTCTCATCCATGCCCTCATTCTGGGTCGAACCTTATCTGCAGGAAAACACATTTCAGCAGGAGCTTGCCTTTATGTGGGAGACCAGCCTGCTGACGGTTGGATCTCAGGGCTTAACCTGGACTTACAGCATCTCCACTCGGCAAACAGATACTCCCCGTCCCTCCTGGACACAAGATCTAGCTTATGTGCTGGTCCGTACACAAGGCAAGACTCCAAGTCTGCACAAAGGAGTATTTACAGAGCCGGTCAAGTTATTAAACTTTAATCCCACTAAGAAGAGCATATTCTGACAATGAATTATAGATGACACAGGTTAGAATCTCCTATATGACCTCTATTTCAACAGATCCACTATGGTGAGTTTTGTAATAAACTCTATTATTAACACAGGGGAATGCAGCCTGCACCTAGATGGAGTTTCATATATATGTTAAAAAAACAGAAATATAAACAGGAGGCACATGGGGGGAAAATCTAATCCTAATGTGAATTATAGCGGTGGGAGGTCAGGGCCTGTCTGAATCTGCGCGCATAACACGGGTGGGTGTATTGAGCTGAAAGCTATCCAAGCCCAATTATGAAAAGGGTGACGTTAATTCAGTCTCAGCAGCCCGGCAGTAAACCTGGGCGGCTTCATTTGTTGTGTCTGTGGGGAGTTATGCAAAATTGCCACTCTCACAACTGTCAAAAATGGGCAAAAAATGAGTTCTAAAATTTAGCTGAGGCTGAATGTCCTTCTATCAGATGATATCAGAAAGCTGATCATCAATATTATCCCTAGCCAGCATTTTTTAGGAACATTTCTCAGGAAATGTTAATAGTTTAAAGGCTGAGGGACTTTGATTATAAAGCAACCTACCTTTTTTTTTTTTTTCTATTACTAATAAATTCATTACCACAGGTTAAGTCACAATCTCAAAATGAGCTTCTTAGAGAAGGGCTGTGCTCTGGGAGTGCTTTTCTAGTTTTAAATGCTTGATACGGAAATGTCGGTTGCCTTAGTAATCTACACCTTAGTTAAACACCTAAAGACTGATACAGTCAGATTTCATTACTTTCAAGTTCAAAGTTGAGCAGAATTTTTCCATATAATTTCCAGCCTTATTGCGGGTGTTTATGTTTATGTGATGCTTGATGGTAGGAAGCTGTAGATGTCACACTAATGTTTGTTGTGTTCGGGAGCTGGGGTAACTTCCCGTGTCATGTAGTGATCCAAAGCTTCCCAGACCAGGAGGTCTCTCATTACAGCCTGGAATCCCGCTTCCTAATTGTAGGTTATGGACGTTGACTCCCTGATGCTGGAGTAATGGGATCCAGGGTCATCATTATCAAGAACACAGAGCCTGCATCACGGAGGTTATATAGTCTCTAAGCAGCTGCTTTTAAACACCCCCTCCAAAAAAAAAAACCCTTTCCACTCCCATCTCTTCTGAAAAACCTCCCTTCTCCACACTGTTAATCCATCCAGTTGAAGAGCCTTGTATTTATGTGAACGCTTCTCAGATGTAGTCATGCTGGGAAAAACGCAGGCTGTCCAACTGCTCAGACAGTCAGGTTTTTACACCCCAGCAGCCTGATTGTCTCAACTGGCCACAAAGTTGTGCCATGCAGGTTGCAGATGACTGCAAAACTGCAACATCTGACACAGAGAGCATGCTTCTCAGGGTGCCTTGAATGCATAAAAAAAAAAACGCACATGTGCACATGACTGCCACACACACATACACACACACAATGTCACTATCCATAATTGCATTACCACAAATAAAAGTCAGACATAAAACAAGTCTCAGTTCTCTCATCACAGTGTTAGAGTTTCACAGGGGTTATTATTGCACAATTTCCATTTAAATGAGCTTCACAGGAAACTGTTGGAGGATACAGAGGCTTGTGCTTTGGCACCATGTTGAATTTTAAAAGAGCCATAGTAAAAATGCTTCTCCCTTTACTGCAGCACAGTAAAAGTAAGGTGCAATCTGAAGGTATGACAGTGAGACAAGGTCAATGCTAATGCTATCATCACCCTGGGCATTCCAAGTCCAGCTTCTAATTCTCCCCAATAAAGCATCTCTGTAGATGTGAAGATATGCTGCTGGAGGAGGGTAACAGTGTGCATGGCTCTGCTCTGAACACAGCGTTTAGGTCTGGGCTCCTGTGATTGGGTGTGATCTAGAAGCTCGAGGGGCCACAGCAGAGCACGATCCCTGGGGCCAGCCAGGCTCTTCTCAGTGCTCTCTGGTCTCTGCTGCACTCCTTTTATCCAGTTTGCGCAAACCACTCATTACACAGGCTCCTTTTTCTCACAGGTGAATGTGGCCTTTATTTGGCCCTTTATTTGGCCCTGTGGTGAACTTGTAAGACTTAGCTGCTGTTGCTCTGCATGAGCGATGCAGGCAAATGCGGTGGATTAGAAGGACATGACTCTGCACTGAGTAAAATCAGCTTCTGTTGTTATTATAGGCGGCCTAATGTGTATTGACTTGAAATCTGCAGAGAAAACTAGCTATAAAAGTGAACCAAGACATTTATTTTTGTTAAATGAAACAATGAACTACCCCAATGATGAGCGTGCTATCAAACTGGTAAAACTGCGTCAAACACTTGCAATTGTGAAGAGTACAAACTGTTTGCGCGTGCACATTTCTATTTTACACTTAATCAATCACGAAAACACATAGTTGCATGATTGCAAGTGCATTTACATGCTGACAACAAGGTGTGTTTCAGCGGGTGGACGCTTCAGCTCTTGTGTGGCAGTAATTTTAGTCAACGCCCGCAAATGTCCCCTCAGATTTATCACAGATCTTGACTCGACCGTGTAATTGACGCTTGAAATTTGAAGAGTCACAAAGAAATTTACAAGCTTGAACATGCTAACAAAAAGAAGCTTCTCGGATACATTAAACTGTCACACTGTTGCAAATCTAATGACCATTGGAAAAGAAATTGAGTGCTCCAGTTTTGCTGCTTTAAGTAGAATGGCCTGATGGAGGAACCCTTGTATAAAACAAAGGTGAGAGAGGGCTTCAAACAGTCATTTTATTTAATTATAGAATATTATTAAAGACATTTGACCAGTTATTTATATAATTAGATTGAACATTGAGGCGGGGGCAGGGGGGGGGCACATGATTTTGATCAATATTGTTTGACGTGAACACAATAGCGCAAAAGCTCTCTGCAGTGATGCAGTGATATTAAAACCTGTGGGAGAGGGTTATCAGAGCCTGGGGCCCGACAAGCAAGTGAGCATACGCCAGGTGCATTGCTTAGCCACATTAGCCAACATCCACCAACCCAAATTTCATTACTGCCTCATTACTGACTGCAGCTCAGGCATGAGAACGCAGCGCTGAATGATAAAGCTCTCATTTAGGGGCAGATTCTGCGAAGGATTAGCCTTTATATTGGCTGTAGCTACACAGTAAAAAAGGAGCACAGCACATAATGAAAATACGCTCTGCTCATTTAGATCAAATATTGGTTAGACACAACTTCAACATGTGTTTGGTGCTTAAACGTATTCAGTATTGATGGCAGTACAACTAACTTAAAATAGACAAGACCCCACAATGGAGAGAATTACCCAGAGTGAAACATTCTGGCCCTTTATTTTGCAGTGATGTTTAAAATGAGTGTGGAAGCCGGTCAGTAATCAGCCGTTAAACCGAAAAGTGAGAAATCAGTCCCTGCAACCGCAGGTCCCGACCTCATTTTACTACCATGTTGGATCAATTGATGGCGCACAGGTTTCTGCAGCTTGGGTCATACCATCCAGCTCAAGAGCTGGACCAGTACCACAGCACCACTAATGTGTGTGAGCATTTGAAAGAGATGTGATCACTTACCTTGTTGAAGTCAGGTCCGCCGGAGGAAGACAAGCAAAAGAGAGAGACAGAAAAGAAAAAAATGGGCGTCAATATTCAGCTCTCACATAATCCAAGTGCAAAAAGACACTTTTCACTTGCTTTGCCATGTTATATTATGCCAGTTACAAAACAAAATCAAAGCAAATACAGGGAACGTGTTTAAAATTGCTAATTTTACTACCAGTCATGCTTTCTTTTTGTGGAAAAAGCCAGCAATGGTGAAAATTGTAATTCTCTTCAGGTAAATTAAGAGCACATCACCAGTGTTTCATGAACATTAAAAAGAACATTGTGTTTTCATCTTCTTCAGCCGTTGACAATCATCAGATGTTCGCTTTCATATTACAGCCAATTTCCTATTTCCCATTTTTACAGCCAGAAAGATCTGCTTTTCAGAGAGACTGTCTGCTCTAATGAGATGCCATTTGATTTAGGGTCGGACTGCTTGGACGGTACAATGTTTCGCCCCAATGGTCAATGGAAATCAATACAGCGGAGCAATTATTAATACAGTTGCAGACAGTTAGATGTGAATGAGACGGATGACATTAGACCAGATTGATCTGTTGGGAAATGGATTTCATGAAACACCCGATGCCTTCATTAAATCTCACAATAGAGAGACGAGGGGAGTCAAAAGTGTGGATGCTGCAAAAAAAAACAAACAACAAAAAAACCCGCTGCACCGAATAACATACTGTTGTGAAACATGGCTCTTTCTCCGTACTTACATATTTCATTAGAATCCTGTGCTTTTTTTCTGTTTTTATTTTTTTACAAACATAAAAGAGTAACCGTAAACAGCGAATGTGCAGAGTGTGTTTAACTGAAGCTTTCCAGTCATTGCTGGGTCTTCGTCACCACTGATGAGAGATAAGGATGTGCTCTGCCAGGAACTCCGGAGTCTCAGGTGTCGCCTCCAAATGAATATGCAGCGTGCACGCAGCGTGTTCCCTGTGGGCCCGTGACACTAAATAACACCGCGTTAACTCTAGTAAACAGAAAACAGAGGCCCATGTTTGCTCTGAGGGGGTTTGTTTGCGTAACCTCCGGCACACAAGCTCCAAACATAATATAACAATAAAACCAGCTTATTGGGACCAAACCCCACAGCTCCATCAACAGCAATAAAGCAGGCAATATATCTATATATATCTATATATCTATATATCTATAGATATATAGATATAGATATATATATATACATATGCGTTTTGGACACATACTGCCTGGAAAAATCTGTCAGCTGTGCTGCCACATCTATTGAGATTAATTAAACATTATGGTTAGAATAATTAGACATTATTCTAACCCATGTACAGACACACCCACAGCGCAACTGGACTTTTTTTCTCATGCAAAATATACTTAATTCAAACAGAAGCCACACTTTCATGTGTGTCCAAGTGCGGTGTATATTACATCTACTGTTTTTGAACTCACAAATTTGCACACTTAATTTGTTTAGCAGCCAGCCGCACCTCCCACCATCAGCACGAAGGACTCACACAGCTGGACTGGAAACATCTGGGATGTGAAACAATCAAAGTGTTTCACCTTTGTTTAACTTTATAGCCCAAAAAAAACGCTCTTTCCTCCGGCATAACCAGACATGGGACTTTTGACAAACAACAACAATAAACAGATTGAACATCTCAATCCGAATAGGCCACTGTTTTGTAGGTATGTATTTTCTAATGTTTTAAGATGCAGTTTAGTGCTTAAATGTGCAAACTACATGTAGGAAAGGCACTAATAATTCTTTGATTAACATGCTGACTCAGAATAGCAGAGGCTGCCAACCCAGTGGGGCTTAAGTCTTAGTCTCACACACACGCACACACACACACACTGACACACATACTGACACACACACACACAGATCCAGGTTTTAATATAAACATGACCTTTAGGTTTTGTAGCATTCAGGACTTTTTCTGTATGCTTTTTTTTTTTATGTCTGGTATAAAATTGTGTTCCAGATCCTTCACAGATGACTGTGTAAACTTTCACCCTGTAATTATCATCATTATTACAATGAGGTAAACATAAAAATGAGCACTGCATTATCATAATATTGCAGCTGACTGACATCATGTGGGAGTGCACAGCAGAGATCATCCAGAGATCATCCGTACTACTCAGATGTGGTACAGGCCTCTCACTCGCACCTCCAAGTTTCAGCAGCAATCTTCAGTGTTAGTGTCGCTCATATTTTCAGGCTGCTTTCTAGGCCTAACTTCACACCGGCATGGCTGCAGTGTGTTTTCAGCTCTTCTCTATAGATGAGAGCAAGGAGCAGCTGCTGGATGGAGATAAGAAATGCGATTTGAGATGTTTCGATTCCACCTTTCACTGCTCCCGACAGTAGCGTGAGGTGGTGAGAACATCACAAATCAGCTTTATCCAGACATGTTCGTTGTCCTGCGATTTGGTTTCAGTGGGTAAATCACAGGCCAGCACCTACAAAACTGCAGGTTTTTCATCCCATCCTTCTCTCTGAAACACTGATCTTCTCTCTAGAACCTGTAATAAGATAACACTGGACCAACGAGGAGCTGAAACAAACCCATCCCCCATATCTTAATCAAATTAGCTGTGGCTTTCCTTGAAATGCCGCCTATGGCATGGAGAGGTGACAAAGACAATCTCCTTCAAAGGCTGGCTAGCACATCTTTGTTCTTATTGCCTTTTTCCTCTCATAATCAGCGCAAGTTCATTCATGTCCTTGAGCGATCATCACAACATATCAATTACACATTTTATTGTAATTGAGGCACACAGAGTGGATATTGAGAAGGATATAATATCGCAATAATCAATTTACAGTTTCAATCTAATATTTTATGGTAACCAGAGGCTGTTTGTCATTCCACCTAATTGTAATCTGCATAGATGGAGATATCGGGTGTTTCAAGCTCTTTATGACATGATTTGAATTATTCTACGATGAACAGTTTAAAGATTCATCATAAATACTAATATTGGGGCCCAGCTGTGCTAATGACATAACTATTAAAGCTCTTGGCTGTGGACATGAACCTGTGATGGAACAACTGGTGTTTGGAACTGGCGGACTCTAAGTGACCCGGTGGGAGACGCCTGGCCAGATCCAGCCTGCTGTTTATTCCAGGCATCCAATCACATTTGGAATCACCTCCACCATTAACATTCTGCAGGCTTATTAGAGGGATCGATCTCGCTCTGCGCCCAGAGGTTCACATGGTCACCTGCTGGACATCTGGCTGGTATCCTGGACTGTTGAAACAACACCTGGTAGTCTTTTTTAGCAGCTCCTGTGCACACCCGAGCCATGGGAGGTTAATTATGAGTGGCTGATGGTAAATAAGCAGGTCAGCGGAGAGATTAATCTGGCCAGGAAGGACTGGCGTCTTAGCCGCTGCTCATGTGAACACATAAATCGGTGCCAGCAACGAGCACATATGGTTAAAGAGCCAACATGTGGCAAATGGGCTATTAATCTTCAATAGCCTAAGCTAGAGTGCCAGAGTGAGGTGTTGCCATGGCAACAAAGTAGAGATCTGTTCGGCAATCAATAAAAATAGAACATGTATTTTTATGTTTGTCTTTTTTTTTTTTTACGTATTTATACATTAATGGCCATTTTGAACATATTTATTTAAATAAGAAATAAAATAGCACATTTTCTTGTCAACGCCGAAGACTAAATACAATAAACTTTAAATGGTGATAAAAGCTAATCATAATGTTTCTGCCAGTGTGATGTGGGATATAATGCAGAAGGCGCTGGCGTGCTGATGTTTTAGCCATATGAAAGTGGAGACATAACACAGAACTAGTATCACTATCCAGACAGACGCGTTGGTCTCAACAGTGTTTCCGTCTCCTTTAAATGGCTGTTTGTGTTAATTGCTTCCCCGCTCACTGCTGTCGGTCAAACTGCTGAACCAACAGTAATGGAAATCAGCATGGGCAGAGTGAGATTACTTACTGAAAAAAGCAGCGCTAACAGAAGCAGAGTGTCAGGAAGAGCCGCACCTTTTACAACACGTACGCATTCTAAAAATTAATCCTGAATTAAGCACGTGCTGCATTCCTGCAAGGTGGGCCAAATGAAAATGAGCTTTAACTGAAAGGACAGTGTTTTTTATTCATTTCATGATTTTAACAGTGATTGGTGACAGACTGGAGCTTCCTGTATGTAAATTGATCATCCTGGGTATGTAAAACAAGTTATGTTGTATCTTTTGTTGCTGTTGTGTGTACCTGCCATCACTAACTCTGCAGTGAAACTAAATCATTTCACCTGATCATCTGAAGCGGGAGAAGTGCACGATAAAGACGGTGACTGTCAGTTCTTCCATATCAACCCCATCACTAGTGGTTAAAGTTAAGTAATTGCAACAAATGGTCTAATCTGCCCTTCAGACCCGGGTCTGACCTCTATTTCTTTTCTGATATCAACACATGAAAGAAACTAGCACGGCAAGAATTATGAGTCTACTTCAGGAGAAATTAATACTGCATACATTTAGTCCCACAGACCATGTTTCACTCAGTTCTCCATCTTGTCATGCAGGCAAGACTGGGTTTAGCTCATCAAGAACATAATGGTTCTGCTGGCGGAATATTAGATCTCGGCTACAGCTGTGCTACAACGAGCATGTGGTTCCTCCACAGGGACCGACTCCTCGCACCTAATGCAATCAGCTCCACAGATCACAAATGCGTTTTAGAGGGCGGTGTGCACGTGTGTGCATCCTGGTGCATGTTCAGAGCACAAAGACTTCTCAGCATATTTTAGAAAAGTCAAATGATCATCAGTGAAATCCAATTTGGGTCCCAGTCCTCTGAGTCCAATTTCATTTGCTTAAAACAGTTGGATATACATCCAGGTCTTTAGTGCGGGTGTGTGTGTGTGTATGTATGTTTGAGTGTTGTACTTGTACTTGTTCCTGCTGACTTAAACTTGCAGTTGTGAATAACAACTTATCTGGACCAGAACAAGAAAAAGAACCACAATTAGTTGATTTTAAATGTGGCTGTCCATGAACTGGCATACAATCGAGTTTCAGATAATTTCAACAGTAAATAAAACCAAAAGCTCTTGTCAGTTTAGAATAACACAAAGCACACAGTGTCCAAAGGAAATTGACAAACTCTCATCCATCCAAATCCATATGCCAGAAAGCCCATCTGTTGTTCTAAATTATAAATGAACTGCTAAATTTTTTATGCACATTAAACGCCCTCCATTTTCATTTGATTAGACGTCTCCTTGTCACAAATTGGATTTTGCATTTCTGCCACAAAATATCACAAAACGATCCGCTTTGTTCCCTTGCTGAGCTGCAGGATTCTGCAGACGGGAGTGGAGAAGGCAGAGAGTATCAGATCCTGTTTATTCGATACATAAATGCTGCCACCTGCTGCTAAATCACAGGCAGCCCATACAATAGGTGCCGTGGAAGTCCACTCATCCACAGATCAACACTACCACTATATAAAAAAAAACATTTTTTTTTTCCATTGGAATTCTGAAAAGCTATCAAAGAGATCACAGTTCTCTCTCTCTCACACACACACACACACAGTCTCTCTCACACACACACACACACACAATGTTCATTAGTCAATTAAAATGGCTGCTCTGGGAGGTAGGGTTAATGGTTTTATTCGTCATGCCAACCAATGACATGTGCGCACGTGCCTGTTGAAAGTGATGTCTTCATTACCAGACATGACAGCAGCCAACTCACCAGTCAACCCTCCATATGGAGAAAAGCCAAACCAGTTCAAGCCTCTGGGTTGTTTAACCAGCACGCAGACACTTCAAACAGTTCTTCTGCCAACATTTTTCTGCAGAGTAAACTCAAAATGTCACACAGAGAGTCTCCCATTACTAGATTTATACTCTAAGATAATGCCATTGCTGGTTCAAAGCCAGTTTTAACCAGGTTTATCATTTCTTTAGACAAAAGAGAAAAGGGACGTCTTGTTTGCAACGCTCCACTTCCGAAAGGTTGCCTCCACTGTGATGACGGAGCGCCTCAGCCGAGTAAGGATGCGTTTATGCAGATCACAGCATCATGCAATTTTAATGTTTGTTTGAAATTGCTTTTGTATTTACTCCCCGAAAGCACCTTCATTTTGCAGACGTGCGCGGAGCCATTTCAGCTGCTTTACAGAAGAAGAATTGAGATGGTTCACTTCCTCCACTTTTTAAACTGCGTACACCTCAGAATCCTTCTTTTAGCCATAAAACACCTCTGATATGATGCCTTGCAGGTGCAAGGATTGCAAGTGCATCATGACAAAAATAAAAACAAGCAATGCATCCTTTTTTGTGATTCCACTAAATAACTTTTAGGATTCCACAGGTGTATTACACATGTCTAGAGGAGATTTTTTTTTTTTATGCTAATAGTTGTTTTTCCAGCTCTTTGACACTGAATACTGTAAATATTACTGCTTTAAAAACATGGATGGAAGCAGAATTGTGAGCAGGAAGGCGCACGACAATGTGCAAATCAAACAAATCGCTCTTAAAGGCCAGGCTTCCTGAGAGAGGAACGAGACGGCAAAGCACATATCTGCCACATTTAAATCTGTTTTGTTCTATCAAGAATATAAACACCAATTTGTTCTCAATTTTGAAAGCCTGTGGCGGAAACGAGGCCGAATCCGCTTGAGCAGGTGAGAAGAAAAACTGCATCATTTGCACTGTTATTGCTAAAATGAGTAATAATAGACAGAACTCTCCCCCCTCACGTTCATGTAAACAGTGCATTACCATAGAAATGGCCTCCTATATACACATATATGAGGCCCAAGTAGATGAGTATGTGGATGGAGTTGTAAATCCTGTTTTTCCACACTTCCAGAGCAGCTCTCGCCACTTGCACATGCCAGGGTGATAAACACAATCACACATTAAGAGACAGTTAGAGCTGGTTCTGCTGGAATCCAAAGCACCGACATAACATTCGAAGTTGTAGTTTGACCTTTTGACCCCGGGGCAGTCAGTTCACTAGAACTAAAAAAAAAAACCAACAAAGTGATCAGTTCAATCGGTGTCAGGGACACCGCAGCTGATAACGTTATTTATATGAGTCATACATGCTTGCTGTTAGATGGATTGTGAAACCAAAGCCATTAGTTGATAATATAATGTGGGCTTCTTGCTGTTACTCATCACTAAATTGCATTAATGTGCCACGCTGGTCGGGGGAAAACTGTTTGTCTTTGCATCTAGTTTGTATGCTTTATTGTGGGTTCTGCGACTGTCTGGGCTCATCCATCACGGGTCTGTTGGAGGCCATCGTATTTGTATTTTGTGGAGAACCGAAATGTCGGCAGAACGGTGAAGCTCTGAGTGGCGGCAGCCTGCGACTGCCTTGCTACCAAAAACACCCTGTTTACATTTGCGCCCCATTACTCATCCACAACACGGGCCTGGGGGGCAGATATTATATAGCGCCTACTGCCCACACAATGGCAAGCTGCTACAGGGAACGCGCGGATATCAATGCCTATTACATATTAGTGCATGACATTCGTAATGCACGCCATTAATTCTGTTTCTCTTAATGCATCTCTTCTTTGAAATATAAATCAGAGAAATGTAAAGTATGTACACTTTTATCCATTAAATAGCACCCCTAAATAAATTGTACTATTATTCAGAATAGATGTAAAATAAGAAACAATGCATCTGAGAGCAAATGAGTACAATCTGTCTGTTTTAACACAGTAGACGAGGCAGAATTCCCACCCTCCCCATGGTTGCAGTGCTGCAGATTGGAGACATATGGCTGATTATGTGTCCTCCTACCCCACCCTGTGGTCTGTCTCTGATATGAGAGAGGAAGGCAGGCAGAGAACAGAGAGCCAAACTGTGTATGTTTGAGTGTTATACTTTAGCATGTAAATACTGTACGATAACGCTTCAAGGTTAAAATTCCAACACAAAATAAAGGAGTTGACCTCACACCATCAGCAGGTAGATGGTGAAAAAGTGGTTTATTTTCACAAATCACACACCAAACCCAGCACAGACGGGTGGACGCCGTAAATATTTAGGTTTATGTTCAAATATGTACGGTACAACATTAATAGTTTAAAAAAAAAACAGGGGAGCTGGCAGGAGGGCTTTAATGAAAATGTAGAGTACTCTTTGTGGCATTATGTCTTTATGAAAACAGACAGCTTTAAGAAGAGAGGGCCTCCGGAGGAAATGCAGCCCATTGTTTTAATATGGGGGAATATAGGACGACATAAATAGAATTAGGATTTTAATTTCTGGATGCTTTGTGTTGCCTCACAGTCTGACAGGCTGACATGTTTTTTCAACAACAAATTCCTTCAAGACACAATAATTATACCTTTTATTTTGTTTTGTTTTTTTTTAAAGGACAAATAAAGGTCCATCTTGTTCAGCATTGTGTTAGTAAGAGGCTTATATGTGTTAAATTTAGTCACCAGCAGAAAGCAAACCCGTCAAAAACTGAGGCTCATCCCATATTTGCAATGTTTTGGGGATCTTTTTATTGGGGAAAAAAATGAAATTACTCACATGCATTATCATGAAAAACAGCGAGAAGATTAAATTTGAAAGTCTGCGTGAGCTAAAACCATAAAACATAAAAAAAAAAGATTCTTCCTCAAGGTTTCCACATGTCTTCACACATAAAATTCAAGGACCCAAAATAGGATACTTAGAGAAATGGTGGAAGGTTAATTTGGAAAATTTTCATAAAGAGAACCTGGAGCCCTTTTTATTAACATAAAAACAAAAAAAGCATTATTTCTGCACATGAAATATGAATGTCTCGTGTCTCCTTTCCTTTCTTCTACAACTTGGACTTTTCTCACCATTATTTCTCCTCATTTTGAGCATTCCTGGCCATTTAGCTTGCAGCGTGGTTGGGAGAAAGCAACACAACAGCAAGTTGTTAAAGTATCCCTTCTTATCGCTCTTCAAGCTGACACATCCGACGTTCACTGTAATTGCTATCAAACACACTTTTATGTTGCCTGTACATCTAAGCAGTAATGCGGCTTAGGCTTTCCCAAAAAAAAACCCAGACATTTTGTTGGTTTCACTCTGCTGAGATTGACAGGGATTGGGCGTGGGCTCATCCGGACACTCTCAGATATTAGTCTTTGGCATATTTGAAACTGAGAGAAGTGTTTCAGGAAGTTTGTTACTGCTGTGCTATGTCTCCAGTTTGCAAAACAAACAAATAAAAAAAAGATTTTCACAATCATTAGCAATCATTACCAGTGTGCAGCCAAGTCAAAACAGCCCAAGCAAAACACACGAGCTAACATCACACACTGAAGCCAAGGAGTCAAAGGTTTCATCATACGAGATCATGTACCATAACTACTTACATGACATGTCACTAATTAATCGCCTCATGCTTTAAAATGTTATGTGTTTGCAGAACGCTAACTTCAACGCTAATCCTGCTTTCTCCACATCCCGACACCTCCACTGGCACAGAAGAAGGAACTCTGTGAGGAGACAGGGAACTCCGCCAGGGACATGTGGGCAGGCAAATGGCGTTGATCATCTGGTAACATGACATTAAGCTTTTTCAATCATCCCTTCTTCCCGCAGATTCATGGGGGGTTTTTTGTTTGTTTTTTTTACTATTTCAAGCAAAAACAAGTAAAAATAAAACCACATCTTTGCAAATGTTAAAGCTGGTACAAGCACTCAATATCTATGTGCAAAGCTCAGATGTGAAGTACAGGAATCCATGTTCACTAAAAATGCATTTTAGGGTGTGTATGGATGAAAAAAAGACAGGTTTCCCGTGTACTTTCATGTGGCTAAATGTCAGTTTATAAGGCTTATTCCCTCCCCCCCTTCGTGCCAGTCAGCCAGTAGGAGCGCAGAGAGACTGTGGAGGAAGGGAGCTTGTCAGAGCTGTCGCGCTGGGTGATGTTAATATGGCAATGCTAAGCTGGCAAAGGAGTTAAGCAGCTTACAAAGTGCAGGGAAATAAACTTGATGATTCCACAGCAGTTTCGCAAGACTTTTAAATCCTAAAGAATTTAAACGCACATCCCACCTCACGCTGGCCACATGACAACCCGGCTGATGCGTGCTTAACACTTTTTAACACAGATGTCAAACCATTACGGACATTTTAACTATTGTTAGCTTTCATTTACCTGCAATTTACTTGAGGAATAAATCAGCATTTTTGTAAATAAAAATAAAACTAATGGGACAAAAGTACCAGAAGCTAGTAACCTACCAAAGACCCAGCAATCAAACCCAAAGTTTAAGAGTGTGAGATTTGGCAAAATCTACTGGTGATGAAGCAGATTGCAAGAACTGAATATCTTTGCAAGTAAAAATTCAAGTTTTACTTTAGGCCCACTAAGAGAACTTTATTCCAGCATCCAGGGAGGTTGATCATCAGTTATTCATATAGATATCTTAAGATATGAACAATTATACGGATCTAAAAAATGTTAATATTCCTTTCAATTTCTTACAATAGAATAGATGATCAAAGTTCCTTCTCATGGGACTTTTAAGACCTTTCAAGATCAGAAGGCATGCCCCAAATTTATGCACACCTCCATCTGATGTAATCTATCACTAAAATGGCTTTTCAGCTCTGATTAAAAGTAATTTGGAATGTTGGACACTACACAGAGAATACGATGTGTCCATCATTGTTCTATGAGCTAATGTCATATTGGGCTGTAGGAGCCCATGTTTTATTGTTTAAATGTTATGGCTTTATGGATTTTCTGTCAGCTTGTTGGATATCAGCAGTGACCCAGAGACCGACCTTGTCAGAACAGGGCTCCGGTGACAGCAGTCCACACTCCCTCTGCCTGATTGCCTAAACATCTGCATGGAGTCGAATATTGGGTGCCCACGCTCTCACCCAAATTTCCCAAGAAACGGCCCTAATCCGAGCAGGCAGCATTGCTCAATTACAGTCTTTAGCAGGATGGGATTAGGAGCAGATATGGGGAGGAAGAGGGGGGTGGGGAGGTGGGAGGATGGTGGCAATGGGTTGATCTGAAGGGTGTGTGTGTGTGTGTGTGTGTGTGTGTGTGTGTGTGTGTGTGTGTGTGTGTGTGTGTGTGTGTGTGTGTGTGTGTGTGTGTGTGTGTGTGTGTGTGTGTGTGTGTGTGTGTGTGTGTGTGTGTGTGTGTGTGTGTTTTCTGAGAGCCTGAGCGCCAGCAAACGGCCCCCGGTTAACCAGCGCGGCGAGGAGAGAGAGATTTCTTCCGGGCCCGGGAGATGATAAAGGGCTGCCAATTTTACCCCGAACACAGACAGGAGGTTGGAGACAAAGGCGGCAGGTGACGGAGGCGTGGGGCGGGGTGGCTCGGGTCACCCCTCTTCAGCTCGGATCATAAACATCCCCCCATGATTGCAAGGAAGATGGGAAAGAAGAGGAGAAGGTTGACAGGGAAGGAGAGAGAAGGAGCCCAGAAGACAGGAAGCAGTGACAGAAGAGCTTAGAAATGTGAGGTTTGAATGTCAAAGCTGGTGTTTACAGGATTTGGGCCTGAATAAACTCCCTCCTCTTCCTCACTCTTTTTGTCGTGGGTGTTGATTGAGTGCTCTGGCAGTCAGATGAGACATAATCAACTCCAGTGATCACACGCGGCGCCACCGCCAGCCGCACACAGAACCCTGCAGCCAAGTGACAAACATGGGCTCGGGAAGCAGATTATATTTACCCACGCGGGCGTTTCTGCAGCCGGAGCACGTTGGTAAACTTTCAGGAGGTGATTAACATTTAAACGTGACACTTGGAATCATTCTATTAGCCCAGAGAAAGACAGGCAGTGTGACACATCACACAATCCCATAAGAACAGCGAGACATTCTATATATAGCATCACGTTAAAAGATCTGTAAAAACCTTGTTTCCAGATTTAGATCAATGCACATATCATTCCACACATACTACACCACTGATTTAAGCTTATTCTTTTATTTCAACTTTATCCTCAAAATATTAGGTAAATGTCTACTTTGTTACAAACTATTAAAACTGTTTTTTGATAGTGGATGAATGTGTTTAGATGCTATAATAGGGCCCAACCAGCAATGAAGCCTTGTGTGAGATGTTCTCACAGCCCATCAGATTTAAAAAAAAGTTGTTGGTTCCACTGTTACCAGACAACAGCAAATCATATAGCTTGTATCTGTAATGATGAAATCAAGGCAGCGCATCTTGGCAGGATTTGCACACAGTGCTACCAACTCTGAAACCTGTTGCCCGTGGCTGCTGCCGAACGCTGCTTTTTAAAAGACTGATCAGCTAAAGCACATTGCTACAACGGGGATATATTCATTGGCTGTGAAAGCTCTAAGGAATCCTGAGACTTCTCTGCCTGCGATTGACCTTACTGGCACATACTTCAGGCAAACGCTTGAAGATGAAGCTGTGACATTTGTACACAAGACATCTGACACTCCATACTTGATTATACTTGTTTAGTGGAAAAAAAGGGTAAAACAATCTACTCCTTGTGTTTAACAGAACATCTGCTGCTAATAGTTATATTTTTCCCTGAAGTGAAACAAGATGTACCAGAGGATGAGAGGGGGGAAAAAAAAACAGTCAATAAGACATTTCCCCTGCCTGTCTGAGCTCTTCCAGAGGGAACCTTAGTGTTCTCCTGTCATGCTCTTTCCCAGCAGCTCGCTCGCTGATCCTGCGATGTCCTGGAGTCAAAACCCCAAAGTACACACGTGGGCCGACCCTGGTCAACAAAGCCGTAGCTACCAAAGCATGAAGTGAAAAAAGGAAAACAATCCCCTCGCCCCTGCTGACACTAGTCTGCAGCATGCCCGGTGTTGCTGATAAAACGGATGATGCCAGAGGAGATGGTCAGTGTTCTGCCAGGGTCCTGCGGCGAAGCAAAGCTCTGTGTTTTTGTTGAAGTGAAGCTGGAAACGGTTCCAGCCGCAGCAAAACAAACAATGCAGCTGCTGATGTGAACCCATACGGCTGATCAGCCAGCCGTCAGGAGTTCACTAAGTGCTTTTTCATTGCCTGAAAAGCCCCTGTTTTTTAACTTCACTTCTAATGGTTAGTTGGTGCAAAAAATCCTCTCAAAATCATGATTTTTTTATACTATCAATAACTGCATTTCAAAAATTATTGATCATATGAACTAACAGTATGTGCATCAATCGTTGTGTTTTTTAAATAAAAGCTAGCATGAAGGGGGCATGCGGTAAAAGTTAAAACCTTCTTTTAGTCAGCATGCACAAATCCAGCCTAGTATTTTTGTAGAGCAGCTTTGGCCATTTCATTAATTAATGGAAAGTCAATATTTACCCACAAAGCTTACAGTTTACAACATCTGTGATCCTGTAAGCGCATTTCTGCTAATTCCTGTTAAACACACACTTGGTGTCAGTTTAGACATACAACAGCTTCCCCTATTTATGCAAAAACAAAGTACATAAAATACGTGCAACCACGTATCTACAGCTCCTGAACCACTGGCTGGGCTGAGCAGAGATGCCTGTAAAGACCATGGATTCATTAACCTTTCTAAAAACCAGCTTCTTTGAGGCTGCTGTTTAATTCGCAGCTGATCTCATTAGCAAACATTTAGCCCCACTTTCATACCTCTGACTTATATAATAACAGATGTGCTTTTAGGCTTTTTAAATGTGTGCGAATCAATTCACTGCAGCACAACGTGAGCTTCTGAAGCGCTGGTGAGCCCTTTGAACTGCACAGAAACAAATCAAGCTTCCAAAACCGATTGTGAGCTTCAAAGCGCAGTTCAGCTGAGTTGTTAATCGCCCTTCTGATACAAAGAGTAAGAAGAGCGGCACAATCGATGGCTCACCCTGTAACCAACACACCGAGCTGTGGTGGGGCGGCGGGGGCGGGGAGGGGGGTCATAGCACTCATTAACCTCAGCAAAGTTTGGATCCCACATGCTAAGTAGGAAAGTCAGAGAAGTTAACGCAGAGACCTTCCTAGATGGGCAGCAGAAGAGTGTCTTCCACCAGCAAACATCTGGCTCCATCCAGTCAAAGATTAATTGAGTTTCTTAGAAGATATATTGTTTGTAAGAAGAGAAGAAGTGCTTTTCAACCAGCTAGCTGCACTCAGTAGATGCAAGAGTGGAACAGTAGAGAGTGAGCGAGGTGTCCAGCGATATCAGCTTTCCAGCTCACATTCAGAGTGAGGATGAGAGGGCTGTTGCCTCAGACACCGGCAGCATCCTCGGCACAGCCTGGAAACACGATCCAGGGATGCGTTTTCCTTAACCTGGTTTCCTTCCTGCAGAGAGAGATGTGCAGTTTACCCAAGGACATGCACAAAAGACATCAGGAAAGCATTAGTTTCACAATAGCACGAGAGGAACGTGCAGCCAGGCAAGGACAATTGGTGTTGCATCTTCTTTAAATGCAAATTTGTAGAGGGCAAGTGGATGGATGGACGTGCTGCCTGTGAAAATGAAAGCCGGCCAGGCTGTTTGATTCAAGATTTTACCGAAACAAAGTGCTAAACTGGCTGAAAACGATATGACACAATCCTACCCAACTATATACATATGAAAAAATAACCACACACAGGGATGATTCACTTCATGGTAGATTTCACAGAAATGACAGAGAGCCGGAGTTTTGACTGTTGCATTAATGATGACACCAAAACAGGCAACCAGATGCTTGAATGAACATGAATTACCTTAGAGATGACTCAGGCGGAGATGACCATGTTGTGAGTCATAAAAAGGACAGAAGAGTATGTTACTGAAGATTGCTGTAGTACTCCTTCTAATATATTTGACACAGTTTCAATGCTTTAAAGCCACCACACACTTTCCCACCATTGTTGACGACCTTGGTGCTCGAGCATCAGGCTGAGCTTTCAAAGAGGGCCCTCTACATTATTGAAGAAACACTCAAACCCTCCTTGTGGTTCCAGCTTTCCCCGGTTATCCAACCAGTTCCTTTCATCTGTCCTGGTCCTAAATTATCCAACATTCGTGAGCTCACGTGTGCTACAACAGCATAGCGTTGACCTCTGCAGACAGATGCGCTCTTCAAAACAACCAGGGACGTCTTGCCCATCCACTGCTTAGGGACTGTAAGTGGGTCAACAACGTAAATATGTGTAAGCTACATCCTCCACTTCGCTACCACAGCTGAGAGGATGACACAAGAGATGAGACTAAAATATGGATGCACTGGGATACAGCCCATAAACTCTACACCCAGAAATGGTGCCAGTGGGAAGTATGTAAGGGAGTTTTTTTAATAGCCAAGGTGGAAATGATGGACGAGGAAAACACATCTTAACTCGAGAAATGTCACGTCACTCCTGTGGAGCAATGCTCCCAAGAGTTGAGTCAGTAATTTTAATCACTATTTTTGTTGTGTTATTGTGCAGTTAGTTAGTTAGTTAGTTAGTTAGTTTGCTGTTGTCAGCACGGCTGTCACATCAAACACAGGTCTATTTACAAATTGGTTTTAACAGCATTTTGCATTACAGTTTGCTGTAAAGGACGAATTGTTACCCCCAAGACCAGACTTTAATCCATCTGGTAACTCGCTGCATCATTGTTCTCGCCTCAAACTAAACCCCAGAGTAGATTAATGTTTAATAAATGCACTCAGACATTAAATATAAACATTTTAATTATGTGCCAGACCGGTTTGATGGATAGTGCTAAGGTCCATGGAGCTAATTTTGCATTTAATAGTTCAATCAATAGCTGCATTAATCAAGTTCCACTAGTTGGGCACTACATGGTGTCAGGTACAAGTGATGAGAAGGAGCATCGAAAGTAGCGCCACACTGGACCCATCTGTCACACAGCTCAGGTGGAATGCGAGTGATAGGGCCAGTGCTGATTGGAGCTGTCAGCTTTACATTTTAATTCGATTTGGAATCATCCTAAAGAGCAAACAAAACCATCAAAAAACACCCAGAAACCATCAGGTGTATTTATACGACTGTAAGGCTCTCCAGAGCGTGCCTCCTTTCTCAGAGCGGGAGGTTATTGCAGGGGTTAAAATTGCGTTTGCGCCTCTCGATGGTGCGAGTAAACTTGTTAGCGCTACTTCTCCCCAAATCCGCGGTGATAATTTCCACGACTGTGTGATTGCAGAAGGGAAAATAAGACGTCTATCTTCAAAAATCTACCTAAATACTAGGATATTCATGAGGAGTCAGATTAGCTCTGATCCACCATCAAAGAAAGAAATGCAGGAGGAATATAGTTCCTCTTTTACAGCACATCCCCTTCTTCTTTGTGGTAGATTTACATTTTTATGAGATTTAAATTAATCTGGAATAACAGATGTATGAGTCTGGGAGTGGAAGCTGGAGGCCAGTAGTCCACAGTTTAAACAACATGTAATACCAATGCAGCTCTGAGCTGCATTCAACAGGCACATTGGCCAGGGCTATTTGTCTGCTAAACACAATTTAATACAGCGTTAATGAAGAGAAACACATTTTATGTGTTTAGGGCAGACAATTGGTCAATTTTAGGAGAAATATGAACTGGCACGGTTCTGGATTTGGAAAAAAAAGGGGAAACTTCAAACGTCAAAGTAAACGCACATAAGGTGCTTTGCAATTAGGCACTAATTTGTCACACAACCTCACACTTTAATTAAATGTAGCACATCGTGGGAGATGTGAAATATGGGGTGATTAAAGCGATGACCGATAATGGGTGTCACCAGGCGAGGGGAGGAGGGGCCTTTCATACCCTCTGAAGACTGCTGGCATCTCAGTTCAGCCTTAAATCCACCCCCAACTCCGCTCATCAGGACAACACATTTTTTAAATAGTCTTTTAACTTCTATGAAAAGAGCACCTACAGGAATCAAGCGATGTGGATGATGGAGATTGGGAAGAAGGCCTCTGCACTGATAGGCCAGCTCAGCTCATTAATTATTGTGTTGCCGGGGAGGAAAGTGAGCTCTGCCGCAGGGATGAGAGGATAGCAACTCTCACGGGGCCAATCTGGGGGCATTAGCGCGCTCCTCCAAGGATTATCTATACAGTGTTCAAGGCCCCCACCACAGGAAAGTACAGTCAGAAGGATTTTCTATCAACTCCCTGAAAGCCTCACTGACATTTTGACAAAAAAAATGGTCAACATTTTTTCTAAAAATATGGTGTCATTTTTAGCTAACTACCAGCTAAAAGTGTGTTTTTAGGAATTACGATGACCCAGATGATGTTAGAGATTGAGATAAGGGTTTTTACATAATTTTGGATTATGATTTAATAGGGATTTACTATAAAGATCCTTTAATACCCACAAAAATGAACCACCGAATACCAATTCTCATAAACATGCACTTCAAAACAGCTTTGAAAATTAACTCCCTTTTGCTTGCATACATTACAATGCATACAGCTCTCAAAGAATACATTAGCAAACTAAATTTTGGACAATATTACAGTGTTTACAGGGAGACATAGAGTGTTTCTCAAAACATTCCCTAATGACAGGTGGCATTCCCCCCGCAGGGAATCGTTTGGCCGACCAAAACTCATCAGCAAATGGAAAATAATAAGAGATTAGGATAATTTTAGATATTCCGTCTAGACAGCTGTGTAAAATTTAAAGTTAATCTTTATCTTGCGTTCTTAAAATTCTCTGTTGTTCTTTGAATTATGGTGGTGTAAAATCTGTCAACGTTAACAAGGACAAAGTCACGTTTCACAACACCAAAAATAAACATCAGAGAATAGAGAATGATGTGCATTCAGATTAGCCTTGTTGTTTAACAGATTAGCTGGAACGTCAGTGTCGTTCTATAATCCCGCCGGCAAACGCCCATCTCCTTATCCTGATCGTGACATGTTAACCTTGATATGAAATGGCGCCAGGGGACCACTCATGCTTTTGTGTCTGCTTCTGAAGACTGACACTGTTTCTAATAATAAACACCAAAGACATCAACGTCTGAATATTACGGAGGCGTAAACGATGAGCTCAGCAAGACAAGCAAACACCGGCATGGAGCAAGAACGGCGAAGGGACAGCCAATGATAGATGGGTGGAAAATCGACTGCAACTGTATGCATCACTTTTGAGATGGTGGGGGGAATAACTGAATATTTTAAAATGTTTGGGGAATGGTTAAACAAAGCTATAATGAAAATGCATCACAAAGATGTATATTTTAACTTCAGTTTTATGTAAATACAGAAAGATTGGTCTTTCTGCTGCCCTTCCAAGCTGTTCACCAGGGTAATTTACAGTGTAAATATCCATAAGCCTTCAGTCAGAATGTTGTAAACCTAAAATTTTACATTTAACAAGAAGAATAATTCATTTCCAAAAATGCATGCTGTCCGGAACCGAGGCAACTTTACAAAACTTCGCAAGTTGTACTTTTGGACCTTAAAAGTTTTCAAAAAATGTATACTTTTTTATTTTTTACAGAGGAGAGCACCAGTATTTATGTGATCCATATTTAGGAACAACCCATAAAATTTAAAGGAGCAGAGAGCAGAGACAATATTATATGAATGCTCTTTGTACAGGTTCATGCATCAGTTGCTTTTGGAAACATTCAGGGAGGATAAGAGAACATGACTGACTCCTGGTGCCCATGGACGCGCCACAGTATTTTATGGAAGCACTTAGTTGGGGGTCACTGAACGCATTAAAACCAGTGCGGAGAGAGGAGGGGGGGAAGACCCTGACTGAGACTACCAGAGATTAAGATGACCTATCTCAGTTTTATGGAGCCTCGCAGGCGTCAGTTTGGCTAATTATGACTGACCCACTGAATGTGGGGCTGGTGGTCACCTCTAGCCTTGAATGGCCTCTAGTGGCCCTCCCTCTTCCATTAAACAAGGCCAAGACAGAACAGTTTATGAGACATATACAGGATAAAATGGAAGTGTTAAGAAAGCGTAGGGAAGACCAGTATAAAGCAAATGTTGGCAGGGTTGGCAGAATGGAATTAAAACCAGCATAACCTGCTGTCAGAAACAGGTAAAGTGGTTGTATCATTTAGTGGATCCTGGGGACTGTGGACAGACAGTAAGAGTTTGGAAAGGATACCTAAAATCACTTGGTATAATCAGATTCAACATTCATAGATTCAGGGGGTCAAACAATTATTGACATCAACACTCAGGGCTGACTGCAAAATGTGTCCAAATGTTAAGTTTTAATGCAGGTTCTAATTTAAGAGCACTATTCACACTCAGGACAGTGTCGTCGACACTGCCCCCTATTGGGGGTTTCTTCAGTACAACGACAAAAGCCCAAACGTGGATGAATCGAGATGTTTGAAAAGTGGAAACATTTAAATCATTCTACAGTTTGTGGTAATTAAAATGAAATTTTAAATTTTTGTGTACAAAAAGTTCAGCAAGAAAAGCTAATGTGTGCTTTGTTCATGTACTGGTGAAGCAAAATCTCTTGATTCACTCTTTATACCTCAGAGCAACATAACAGAAGCTAGTAGATTTTTAAGGTGAAATCTTTATTGCCACTCTTCAAAAAGAAGAAAAATAACTTTTTTAAGAAGAGAAAGAAAAGATGATGGGCAGTGCAGGTATTAATGCTGAGAACGTCGTTCTTGTGCATGTGTGCACGCGCAAGTGCTTGTGCGCAGTGACAAGGGGCTCTCTGTGAAGTTATAAGGTAACGTCTTTGGGAACTGTGACTCCAGGCTAGAGGTATGGAAACGGCAGCTGATAGCAGTAATGAAAGAAAATGCATATATAATTGCAATAAAGCTGTTTAGGTGAGTCAGCTGGGCTCCTGGCACCGTGCAGCCCATGAC